>PITA01003038.1:123548-147079 GCA_004023965.1 Spilogale gracilis | reverse complement strand
GGAAAAACCCCATTCTTAAAGCATTTATCAAAACACTAATGACAGTTGTTTAATGTTACAACTGCTTAAGTCCGTGTTACCAGTCAGGGCAAATTAAACCCTAACCAAGACATTAAAGAGAAGATCTGAGAAACAAGATACCAGGAAGCAAGCCAGGTATGCTTTGAGGTGCTACAATATATTCCTGATGATCCAGTAAGGCTGTGAACATGCCCAGGTAAGACCTGAGAACGACCCTAATCTTTCACCTACTGCTAAGGTAAAGGTAGAGTTGTAAACTACGTTAGTGTTTCACATGTGACACAACAGTCATGGAGGACACTCCAACAGAGGCTGGAAGATTTTTGGTCAAGGAATTTAGATTTCTGCCCAATCATTACCTGACAACCAAGGTAACTGAGCAGATATTTCACTGGCTGCACACTACTTCTACAGAATTAGTCCAAGAAAGTCACCGAACAAAAAAGCAGCATGACAGAAATAAAACAATAAAAATAACAGCAACAACAAACCATTGGGGGAAGTAGGGTTTGGTTTCCAGAATTGCCACATTATATTATCTGAAAGATTCCAATTTCACAAAAATATATGAGACATACAAAGACAGAAACATATGGCCCTTTAAAAGAAAAATAAAAACAGTCAGTAGAAGTTTTCCATGAGAGAACAAAGATGTTGACCGTTCTAGAAAAATACTTTAAAACAGCTATTACAATTATGTTCAAACAATTCAAGAAAACCACATGTAAAGAAGAGAAGGTAAATATGACATTTGTTATTGACTAGAAAAACTGTTCATGAAGAGATAAAGATTATTTTTAAAATACCAAATAGAAATTCTGGAGTTGAAAAGTACATGACCAAAATGAAATAATTCCCAGAGGGGCACAATAACAGATTTGGGTTACAAAAGAAAGAACTAGTGAATTTGAAGATGGGTCACATGAAATTATATAATATAAAAAGCAGGGGGGGAGAGTAATGAGAAATGAATAAACCTCAGAGACCTTTGGAATGCCATTAAGTATTTTATGCACAGTAAGAATCCCAGAAAGGGAGGGGGAATGCAGAAAGAATATTTGAGGAAATAATTGCTAGAATCTTCCTAATTTAATTACAAACATTACCCTGCATGTCCAAGAACCTCAATGAACTTCAATTAGAATAAACTCAAGCACATCATAGTAAAACAGTCAAGAAATATTTTTTAAAGATTTCTTTATTTTTAGAGAGAGAGAGGGAGAGACTGAGTTGGGGGAGGGCAGAGGGAGAGAATCTTTAAGCAGACTCCCCACTAAGTGCAGAGCGTAATGATGTAGGCCTGAATCCCATGACCCATGAGATCATGACCTAAGCTGAAACAAAGAGTCTGATGCTCAACCAACTGAGCCACCCAGGTACCCCCGTCAAGAAAATTTTCAAAAAGGGGAAAAAAAACAAACACAACTCATCATGTAAAAGATTTCTTCATAAGACTAACAGCTATCCTACTGGGCATTTACCCCAAAGATACAGATGTAGTGAAAAGAAGGGCCATATGTACACCAATGTTCATCACAGCAATGGCCACAATCGCCAAACTGTGGAAAGAGCCAAGGTGCCCATCAACAAATGAATGGATAAAGAAGATGTGGTCCATATATACAATGGAATACTACACCTCCATCAGAAAGGATGAATATCCAACTGTTGTAGCAACATGGACTGTACTGGAAGAGATTATGCTGAGTGAAATAAGCCAAGAAGAGAAAGTCAAGTATCACATGGTTTCACTTACTTGCGGTGCATGAGGGGTAACCTGGGGGACAGTGGGAGAAGGAAAGTAAAGGGGAACTAGGGTAATCCAGGGAAAGAAATGAAACAACAGAGACTCTGGACACTGAAACAAACTGAGGGACTTGGAGGGAGGGGTGTGGAGGGATGGGAGAGCCTGGTGGTGGGTACTGGGGACACCTAAAGCGTGGAACGCTGGGTGTGGGAATGGGGAATGAATCTTGGGACACTGGAAAAAAAAATTTAAGTAACAATTAAAAAAAAAAAAAGACTAACAGCTATCTTAACAACAACAACAACAACAACAACAACAACAACAACAACAACAAAAAATGGAGCCTGCCAGAAAATGGAATAACATATTCAAACTGTTGAAAAGAAAGACTGTCAACCAATAGCATTTTATCCAACAGCCTGTATTTCAAAAATGGAAAAGAGAGGCGTTGGGTGGTTCAGTTGGTTAAGCGGGAAGCCTGCTTCTCCCTCTCTCACTCCCGCTTCTTGTGTTCCCTCTCTCGCTGTGTTTCTCTCTGTCAAATAAATAAATAAAATCTTTAAAAAAATAGAAAAGAAATTTAGATGTCTCAGATAGACAAAAAATAGAATCTGTACTAGCCCACTTGCCTTACAAATACTGTAGAAATTCATTGCAATGAAAATACATTAGACAATAACTCAAATGTTCACAAAAGAAGAGCACCAGTAAAAACAACTACATGGGTAAATATGAAGACATTTTAAATGTATTTTTGTAACTCTTCTGTCTAGTATAAACGACAACAACATAAGGCAATTATTAAAATGCTATATTGATTGATTTAGGCTCTATAAAGATAATTTGCATGACAATAATAACAAAAGAAAGTAGGGAGAAAATAAGACCAGATTTGAAACAAGAACAAGACAAAGATATCACCAGAAAACTACACACCAGTATCCCTTATGAATATAAATGTAGATATCCTCAAGAATATAGTAGCAAAGTAAGTACAGCAACATATAAAAAGGATTATATATCAAAACCAAATAGAGAAATGATGGGCTTATCAACAAATAGACTTGGGAAAACTGAATATCCACATACAAAAGATTGAAATTAGACCTCTTTGCTACACCATACACAAAAAATCAACATAAATAAAGACTTTATCATAAGACCTAAAACTATAAAACTAGTAGGAAAAAACATAGGGGTGGGATGCCCGGGTGGCTCAGTCAGTTAAGTGTCTACCTTTAGCTCAGGTAATGATCTTCAGGTCCTGGGATCAAGTCCCATGTTGGGCTCCCAGCTTAGTGGGGGATCTGCTTCTCCCTCTCCTTTTGCCTCTACCCTGCTTGTGCTCTCTCTATCACTGTCTTTTTCTTTCTCTCAAATGAATTTTTAAAAATCTAAAAAAGAAAAAAAGAAAGAAAGAAGAAAGAAAGAGAAGAAAGAAAGAAAGAAAGAAAGAAAGAAAGAAAGAAAGAAAGGGAGAAAGAAAGGAAGAGAGAGAGAGAGAGAGATCTTCATGGCTTTGGTCTCAGCAATGACTTCATGGGATTACACTAAAAACACAAACAACTAAAATAAAAAACAAACTAATAATGTTCTGCACAGTGAAAGAAAAAATCAACAGTGTGAAAGTGTAACCTATGGTCTAGAAGAAAATATTTGCAAACTATATATCTGAAAGGGGGTTAATTTCCAAAATATATAAGAAACTCCTACAAATCAATAGCAAAAAAATAAAATAATAAAATAAATAAATAAATAAGCTGATTGGAAAAATGAGATGTGGACTTGAATAGATATGTCTCCAAAGAAAATATACAAATAGCCAACAAGTCTATAAAGAAAGATGCTCAATGTTCCTAATAATCAAGGAAATGCAAATCAAAACTACAATGAGATATCACCTCATTCCAGTTAGGCTGTCTGTTAAAAAAAAAAAAATGTGTTGGCAAGGATGTGGAGAAATTGAAATCTTTGTATGCTACCGGCAAGGGTACAAGGGGGCAAATGGGGAAGTCCAGTCAATGGGTATAAAGATTCAGTCATTCAAGATTAATAAGTTCTAGATATATGCTGTACAGCACTGTGCCTATAGTTAGCAACACTGTATTGTACACTAAAAATCAGCTTAGAATAGATCTCATGTTAAATGTTCTTACAATTAAAAACAAACAAACAAACAAACAAAAAAGATTTGGAACAAGGCAAGAATGTTTCCTCTCACCGTTCCTATTTAACATCATAGTAGAAGTTCTAGCCCATGGCATAAAATAACAAATAGAAATGGGAGTATGCAGGCTGCCTGGGTGGCTCAGTCATTAAGCATATGCCTTCAGCTCAGGTCATGATCATGGAGTCCCGAGATTGAGCCCCGCATCTGGCTCCCTGCTTGGCAGGAAGCCTGCTTCTCCCTCTCTTACTCCCCCTGCTTGTGTTCCCTCTCTAGCTGTATTTCTCTGTGTCAAATAAATAAGTAAAATCTTTAAAAAAAAAAAAAGAAAGAAAGAAAAGAAATGGAAGTATGCAGACAACAATGGAAAAAAATAAAATTATCTATGAACAAGACAACAAAGAATCTACAAAAACCATCATGGATTAAAGACAAATATGGTGAGAGTTCCAGTTCTTATCAACTAGGAATACCCTGAACTCACCTCTTCCACTGAACACACAAAATTATGCCTATTAATAGAACAATAAAATAAGACAATATAGGGATGCCTGGGTGGTTCAGTCATTAAGCGTCTGCCTTTGGCTCAGGTCATGATCGTGGAGTCCTGGGATGGAGCCCCACATTAGTCTCCCTGCTTGATGGGGAGCCTCCTTCTCCCTCTCTCACTGCCCTGCTCATGATCCCTCTCTGGCTGTGTTTCTCTCTGTCAAATAAATAAAACAAAAAAAAATATGACAACATATACATAAAACATGAAGGTGGACACACAAAAAGAATATAAGGGGAAAAGAAAACAAAAAAAGTTTCTTCTGCTTATTTTCTTAAAATGTGTTTGAACTTGGGGCGCCTGGGTGGCTTAGTTGGTTGGGCGACTGCCTTCGGCTCAGGTCATGATCCTGGAGACCCGGGATTGAGTCCCACATCGGGCTCCCTGCTTGGCGGGAAGCCTGCTTCTCCCTCTCTCACTCCCCCTGCTTGTGTTCTCTGTCAAATAAATAAAATCTTTAAAAAAAAAATGTGTTTGAACTTAAGTGACCATCATTATAATCACAAAGAAAGCAAGAGAAGAAAGAAGGAAAAAGGAAGAGCTATAAATACAGCCAGAAAACAAACTTTAAAAAATGGTAATAAGTACATACATATCAATAATTACTTAAAATGTAAATGACTTAAATGTTTCAATCAAAAGATCTAGTGTTTGCCCAAGTGTTCATCAACTGATAAATGGATATATATTTCAGCCAAAAAAAAGAATAAAATCTTGCCAGTTACAATGTCATCAATAGAGCTAGAGAGTATAATGCTAAGCAAAATAAGTCAGTCAGAGAAAGATAAATACTGTGATTCCATTCATATGTGGAATTTAAGAAATAAAACAAATGGACCAAGGAAAACAAAAAGATAGAGTGCTAAGCCATGAAACAGATTCTTACCTATAGAGAACAAATTGATGGTTACCAGAGGAGAGGTGGGTGGGAAAATGGGTGAAACAGGGTGTTGGGGATTACGGGGTACACTTATCATGATGAGCACCAATTGTTGAATCATTATATGGCACACATCAAATTTCTTAAAAAAAAAAAAAAAAAGGCCTTATTTATTTATTTGAGAGAGAGAGGGAGTGAGAGAGAGCATGAAAGGGGAGAAAGTCAGAGGGAGAAATAGACTCTCCATGGAGCTGGGAGCCCAATGCGGGACATGAGCCTGCATTTCCAGGATCATGACCTGAGCCAAAGGCAATGGCCTAACCAACTGAGCCACCCAGGTGCCCCAACACATTAAATTTCTATATCACTGTATATTAACTAACTGGAATTAAAATAAAAACAAAAAAAAATGTTGCATTTAAAAAGAAAGCAAAACACACTGGTCTTGCTTGAAATTAAAACAAAAACAAAAACAAAAATAAAAACAAAGAAACAAGACACATCTATATGCTGCCTACAAGAGTTTCACTTCTGACCTAAGGACACATACAGACTTAAAGGGAAGGGATGAAAAAGCATTCACCATGCAAATGGAAGTGAATAAAAAAAGCTAGAGTAACTATACTAAAAGGAAAGCAAATATGACAAGGTTGTAGAACAGAAAGTCAATAAATAAAAGTCAACTTATTTCCCAATACTAGCAATGAACAATCAAAATTTGAAATTAAAGACAGTACCATTTGTGATAGCACCAAAAAAATGAAATACATAGGTATAAATCTAACAAAATATATACATGCTGTATAGACATAAAACTACAGCATGGTGATGAAAGAAATCAAAGAAAATTTTAAAATATGGTTAGAATGTCATAGGGAAAGAGAAGAAAAAAAGAAGGAAGTAAACCATAAGAGACTCTTAACTATAGAGAACAAACAGAGGGTTATTGTAGGGGAGATGCATGGGAGATGGGTTAAGTGGGTGATTGCTATTAAGGAGGCCACTTATATGGGGCGCCTTGGTGGCTCAGTCATTAAGCATCTGCCTTCAGCTCAAATTATAATCCTGGAGTCCCGGGATGGAGCCCAACATTGGGCTCCCTGCTTGGTGGGAAGCCTGCTTCTCCCTCTCTCACTCCCCTAGCTTGTGTTCCCTCTTTTGCTGTATTTCTGTCAAATAAATAACTAAAATTTAAAAAAAAAGGAGGCCACTTGTGTTGAGCACTACGTGTTATATGTAAATGATGAATCACTGAATTCTACTCCTGAAACCAATATTATACCATATGTTAACTAATGAGTTAAAAATTTAAAAAATGAAAAAAATAAATGTTAGAATATCAATTTTTCCCAACCTGATTGATAAATTCAACACATCACAATAAAAATTCCAAGGACTTATTTCACATATTGCTGTGTGTGTGTGTTTGTGTGTGTCTGTATGAATACATAAATTGATTTCAAAATGTATATGGAAAAGCAAAGGGCTTATGATAGTAAACAAATTACTATGAAAAAATAAACTTTGAAGACTTACTAGCCTACAAAGACTTCTATAAACCTTGAGTAATAAAGACACTGTAGTATTAGTAAAAGAAGAAACCCATATACTAATGGAGTAGAATGGAGAGCCCAGAAATCCCACAAAAATATAGTCAAATGATTGATGGCAATGGCACAAGGTCAATTAGATTTAAAAAAAATTCTTTCAACAAATGTTGGTAGAACAATGGGAGGGTTTGTATTTTTTTTGTATGCACCTAGACACTGACATTACACTTTACATAAAAAATTAGCTCAAAAAGTGGAACCCTCTTACACTGTTGGTGGGAAGGCAAGTTGGTGCAGCCGCTTTGAAAAACAGTGTGGAGGTTCCTTAAGAAATTAAAAATAGAGCTATCCTATGACCCTGCAATTGCACTACTGGGTATTTATCCCAAAGATACAGATATAGTGAAAAGAAGGGCCATATGTACCCCAATGTTCATTGCAGCAATGGCCACAATCATCAAACTGAGGAAAGAGCCAAGTGCCTTTCAACAAATGAATGGTTAAAGAAGACATAGTACATATACACAATGGAATATCATGCTTCCATCAGAAAGGATGAATACCCAACTTTTGTAGCAACATGGACTGGATTGGAAGATATTATGCTGAGTGAAATAAGCCAAGCAGAGAAAGTCAAGTGTCACATGGTTTCACTTACTTGTGGAGCATAGGAGTAACATGGAGGACAGTGGGAGAAGGAAAGGAAATGAGAAGTGGGGTAAATATGGGAGGGAGACAAACATAAGAGACTTTGCACACAGAAACAAAGGGAGGGTCTTGGAGAAGAAGGGGTGGGGGGATGGGCAAGCCTGGTTGTGGGTATTGAGGGAGGACATGTATTGCATGGAGTACTGGGTGTGGGGCATAAACAATGAATTTTGGAACACTGAAAAAATAATAAAAAAATAGATGATAGATAGATAGATAGATAGATAGATAGATAGATAGATAGATAGATAGATAGATGATAGATAGATGATAGATAGATAGATGATAGATAGATGATAGATAGATAGATGATAGATGATAGATAGATAGATAGATGATAGATAGATAGATAGATAGATAGATAGATAGATAGATAAAATTAACTCAAAATGGATCATAGGTCTAAGTATAAAATTCATCAATTGAGAGTACCATGTGGTTCTTCTCTCTTCTCTTATTGATTTGTTCTATCACATTGATTGATTTGCAAATGTTGAACCACACTTGCATCCCTAGGATAAATCCCACCTGGTCGTGGTGGATAATCTTTTTAATGTATTGTTGGATCCTGTTAGCAAGGATCTTGTTGAGAACCTTGGCATCCATATTCATCAGAGATATTGGTCTGAAGTTCTCCTTTTTGATGGGGTCTTTGTCTGGTTTGGGGATTAGAGTAATGCTGACTTCATAGAAAGAGTCCGGAAGTTTTCCTTCTGTTTCTATTTTTTGAAAGAGCTTTATGAGAATAGGTGTTCTTTCTTCTTTAAATGTTTGGTAGAATTCCCCAGGGAATCCATCTGGTCCTGGACTCTTGTTTTGGGGGAGGTTTTTGATCACTGCTTCAATCTCATTACTAGATATAGGTCTATTCAAATTGTCAATGTCTTCCTGTTTCAGTCTTGGAAGTTTATAGGTTTCTAGGAATGTATCCATATCTTCTGGTTGTTAAATTTATTGGCATATAGTTGTTGATAGTAATTTCTGATGATTGTTTCTATTTCCTTGGTGTTAGTCATGATCTCCCCCCTTTCATTCATGATTTTATTAATTTGGGTCTTCTCCCTTTTCTTTTGGATTAGTTTGGCCAACGGTTTATTGAAATTAGTTGCATTCTTATACACTAATGATGAAAATATAGAAAGGGAAATCAGAGAATCGATTCCGTTTACTATAGCACCAAAAACCATAAGATACTTAGGAATAAACCTAACCAAAGAAGTTAAGGATCTGTACTCAAGGAACTACAGAACACTCATGAAAGAAATTGAAGAAGACACAAAAAGATGGAAGAGCATTCCATGCTCATGGATTGGAAGAATAAACATTGTTAAAATGTCTATACTGCGCAGAGAAATCTATACTTTCAATGCCATTCCAATCAAAATTCCACCAACATTTTGCAAAGCGTTGGAACAAACAATCCTAAAATTTACATGGAACCAAAAAAGACCCCAAATCGATTGCAAAGGAATTGCTGAAGAAGAAGAACAAAGCTGGGAGCATCTCGTTACCTGACTTCAGGCTTTATTACAAAGCTGTGATTACCAAGGCAGCATGGTACTGGCACAAAAACAGAGAAATAGACGAATGGAACAGAGTAGAGAGTCCAGATATGAACCCACAAATCAATGGTCAAATCATCTTTGACAAAGCAGGAAAAAATATCCAGTGAAAAAAAGACAGTCTCTTCAATAAATGGTGCTGGGAAAATTGGATAGCTACATATAGAAGAATGAAACTAGACCTCAACATGAGGCAGGAATCCATCAAAATCCTGGAAAAGAACATAGACAGTAACCTCTTTGACATCGGCCACAGCAACTTCTTTCAAGACACGTCTCCAAAGGCAAAGGAGACAAAAGCAAAAATGAACTTTTGGGACTTCATCAAAATAAAAAGCTTCTGTACAGTAAAGGAAACAGTCAACAAAACAAAGAGGCAACCCACAGAATGGGAGAGGATATTTGCAAATGACACTACAGACAATGGACTGATATCCAAGATCTATAAAGAACTACTCAAACTCAACATCCAAAAAGAAGAATAGCACATCAAAAAACAGGCGAGAGACATGAAGAGGCACTTCTCCATAGAAGACATACAAATGGCTAACAGACACATGAAAAAATGTTCATCGTCACTAGCTGTCAGGGAAATTCAAATCAAAACCACATTGAGATACCACCTTACACCAGTCAGAATGGCCAAAATTAACAAGTCAGAAAACAACAAGTGCTGGGAGTCTCCAGAAAAAGGGGAACACTCCTACACTGTTGGTGGGAATGCAAGTTGGTGCAGCCACTTTGGAAAACAGTGTGGAGATTCCTTAAAAAATTAAAAATAGAACTACTCTTTGACCCTGAAATTGCACTACTGGGCATTTACCCCAAAGATACAGATGTAGTGAAAAGAAGGGCCATATGTACCGCAATGTTCCTAGCAGCAATGGCCACAATTGCCAAACTGTGGAAAGAGCCAAGGTGCCCCTCAACAGATGAATGGATAAAGAAGATGTGGTCCATATATACAATGGAATACTACACCTCCATCAGAAAGGATGAATATCCAACTTTTGTAGCAACATGGACTGCATTGGAAGAGATTATTCTGAGTGAAATAAGCCAAGTAGAAAAAGTCAAGTATCACATGGTTTCACTTGTGTGGTGCATAAGGGGTAATATAGAGGACAGTAGGAGAAGGAAAGTAAATGGGAAGTAGGGTAATTCATGGAGAGAAACGAAACATGAGAGACTCTGGACACAGAAACAAACTGAGGGACTCTAGGGAAGGGGTGGGGGATGGGAGAGCCTGGTGGTGGGTACTGAGGGCACCTATTGCATGGAGCACTGGGTGTGGGGAATGGGCAATGAATCTTGGAACACTGAAAAAAAAATTTAAGTAACAATAAAAAAATGTGTGAGTCAGACAGATAAGTCAAAATTGACTTTTTTTCCAAATACTCGCTTTGTGAACTTGAATTACCTCCATAGACCTCAACCACCTCATCACTACAGACTTTGTGAGGATGACATGGGTACTATAATGTCATATTATGAATGTATAACTGATGCTCAATAAGTGACAGTAGTAACCAACATAATACAATGTGAGACATCCCATCACAATGGCAGGCATGGAAGGAGCTCATTTCCCACGGAGCACCAAACAGAATCCATGAGTGTCAGTTTCTTCCTTTTTTTCTCTTCTGGAAACTGTGTAATCCTCTTATTTATCCAGTTTTCCCTACACAAGTATAAATGGCGCGTTAATTTGGAAGTTTCTATGTCATTGATTGTGTTGCTGGAATGGTCCAATTTAGTCTCCATTCATGGAGGACTAAGGAAGAAAAGGCCTCTACTTTTCAAATCTCAAGGAAATTTTTCAGAGTTATTAATAAAAAGTAGTTTATTATCTACCAGTCTACAAGCACAATTGGTATCTTTCCTGGGTACTTTAATTTCATTTTTCCTCATTGTACTTGTTTGGGGCAGGAAAAGAATCTCATGCAATAGTTGTTGTTGAAGGTTTCTTTTTTTTAATGTTCAGTTCTCCACTGTATAGTACATCATTAGTTTTTTATATAATGTTCAGTGACTCATTAGTTACATATAACACCCAGTAGATATCACAACCCATGCCCTCCTTAATATTCATCACCTTGTTACACCCTTCCCCCACTCTCTCCCCTCTGAGACCCTCAGTTCAATTCCTGCAGCCATAGTCTCTAATGGTTTATATCCCTCTCTGATTTCTCTCTCTTCAGATGTCCCTCCTTTCCCCTATGGTCCTCTGTGCTATTGCTTATGTTCCACATATGAGTGAAACCATATGAAACTTTCTTACACAAGTCAGGCACAGGAAGCAGATGGCTCATCTACTTAGATTATTTGGAAAGAGCTCATAAAGGGACCCTTTACAAAAGTGTGGTCATGGTATAGGATAATCACAAAGAGGTAACATACTCTGGGGCTAGTCATAACAGCCAAGTAAGCCTGACAGGGCAAATGAAGTAAAGGGTTCCTGACTCCAAGTTAGTGGGGGTGGGGAACTGAGGGCAGCTTGCTCTGTATGAAACAAAGGGAGGAGTGAATGAATGAGAATGAATATCCCAACTTCACTCACCTGTTATCTTCTGATACTCTGGTGCCTCTCATTGACTGAACCAATTGGAAGCCAGAGAGAAGGGAGCCCATTCCAAAAGAGGCACAAAGAGAACACTCTATTGGAATGTCTTGCTATATAAGAAACTAACATAATCAACAGCTTAAAATAATATGTATATGTTATCTTACACTTTCTGCAGGTCACAGGCTTAGGCATAGGTTAGCTGGATTCTCTGGTTCAGGATCTCATCAGGCCATCATCTAGCTGTCATCCAGAGATGAGCTGTCATCAAAGGTTCAACAGGGGAAATATTTACTTCCTTCAGTTTGTTTGCTGGATTACTTTCCCTGGGTGTTGTTGGGTGTTGGCCAGTGTCTATTCTCAGCTATTAGAATTCCCTCCCATACAACCTTTCACAGGCTGCCCACCACATGACAACTTATTTCTCCAACACAAGCAAGGGAGAGTTTCTGCCTCCATTCTGCTAAGGTGGAGCCTTAGACAACACAACATGCTCATGTAAGGAAGAATACATCACCTTTACAAACTCTTTTGGTTAGAAGCAAGTCACAGGTTAAACCTATATCAAGGAGAGCAAATAACACAAAGATATGAACACAGTAAGTGGGAATTATTTGATATCATCTAAGGGTCTGTCTGACCCAGTGAAGAAGAGTAGAAAATGATGGAGAATGGACCCTGAAGAACCAACACAGAATGTCCAACAACTTGATGAATGACTCTTCCAAATGTTGAATCATAGACATAGATGAGATCTATTTCATGGGGTCTTGAAATTCATGTGGTCTCAACTCCTAACTTTGGAACTGACAAACCTGAGGCATAGAGGGACATTTTTTTTTCAGGATCAGAGAACCAAAAACCATTTCCACTTGTTCTTCCCATCTTACCATGTTTCACAGTTATTTCCTGTCAAAACTCAAATTAGAAACCAGTCATACAGACTTTCAGCTCATAGATACTTCACATAGTTCACCTCATGATCAAGAATTTAGATGGGAAGGGGACCTGGGATTCAAAATTAGATGTCAATTCTGTAAAGAAAACATAAATCCAGATGGTACAGCTTTAATATACTTTCATGTCTTCTCTATCTTTCTGCTAATAAGCTCTTAAATCTTACCATTCAACTTCCTGATTGTAGCCAACTCATTCTTTCCCAAAACACACAGACAAGAAAATTTCCCCTCCCCTCAAACCAGTCAAGAAAGTCTTTGATCTGTATGTTATAAGTTTTCTCCATATTCTAGTCACACACTTCCAAGCTGTCTTGCCAACCTCCTTTGGCAATTTGGGCTTACAAAAGTTTTCATGATTACAAGAATTTTAACAAATCTCTAATAACTGACTTGCCTTACCAAGATACAGTGGGTTGTTGTGTTATTTTGTTTGTTTGTTTTGTTTTAATAACTTGTTTTATTTTTCAGTGTTCCAAGATTCATTTTTCATGCCCCACACCCAGTGATGCATGCAATACATGCCCTCCTTAATACCCACCACCAGGCTCACCCATCTCCCCACCCCTCCCTTCCAAAACCCTCAATTTGTTTCTCAGAGTCCAAAGTCTCTCCTGCTTCATCTCCCTCTCTGAATTACTCCAGTTCACATTTACTTTATTTTTCCTACTGTCCTCCATGTTACTCCTCATGCTCCACAAGTAAGTGAAACCATATGATACTTGACTTTCTCTACTTGGCTCATTTCACTCAGCATAATCTCCTCCAATCCTGTCCATGTTGCTACAAAACCTGGGTATTCATCCTTTCTTATGGAGGCATAATATTCTATTGTGTATATGGACCATATCTTTTTTATCCATTTGTCTGTTGAAGGGCACCTTGGCTCTTTCCACGGTTTGGCAATTGTGGTCTTTGCTGCAATAAACATTGATGTACATATTTCCCTTCTTTTCACTACATCTGTGTCTTTGGGGAAAATACCAAGTAGTGCAACTGCAGGGTCATAGGGTAACTCTATTTTTAATTTTTTAAGGAATCTCCATACTCTTTTACAAGTGGCTGTGCCAATGTGCATTTCCACCAACAGTGTAAGAGGATTCTTCTTTCTCTATAGCCTCTCCAGCACTTGTTGTTTCCCATCCTGTTAATTTTGGCCATTCTGACTGGTGTAAGGTGGTATCTCAATGTGGTTTTGATTTGAATTTCCCTGATGGCTGATGATGACGAAAATTTTTTTTCATATGTCTGTTCTTTTATTTTTTGAGAAGGAAAAGAAAGGGAGACACTTTGCATTCCTTTTTCATATTTTTCCCCAAATTTGCCCTGGCTCTGTTTCCTGGAGAAAGAGCTGCACAGAAATGAATAAACAGCCATAAATTATGTGGGCTTCTGGAGATACAAATGGCCTCAGGCTACATAGAAATGAATCATCAAACTTGGCAGCTCCTTCCTCATTGTTATTCCAACATCCCTTCTGGACAGGTTTTCAAATAAAATACAAGGAAAGAAAAAGATATACATTGCACGAATATGCCCCCACAGGAAACATTTTATTGCTTAAGAAAGGAAGTTAGACAGGTAAGGGGTTTGAGATCAACTTGTCATTAGCTTCTACATTTGCTTTCTATTTCATCTTCATTCACACTCTTTTTTAATTAAGATTTTTAAATTTTTGACACATATGGAATGAAGGGGAAAAGGGGAAGCAGCACTGTCATATTCCACAAATAATAGAAGTTCTTGGTAATCTAATTTCCAGTGGTCACACATTTTTCCAAAGATAAAATGTGCTTAAGCTCTGGTGTGCCTGGATGGTACAGTCACTTGAGAATCTGACCCTTGGTTTTAGCTCAAGCCTGATCTCAGAGTTGTGAGATAGAGTCCTGTGTCAAGCTCTGAATTCTGCATTGAGTTGCTTGTGTTTCTCTCTCCCTTTCCCTCTGCTCTTCCCCCACACACTCTTTCTTTCTCTCTAAAATAAAATAATCTTAAAAAAATAATTTTAAAATATGCTTTAGTTATCATTTCATAATTATAGAATTTAAGTACTGCCAGAGAACATACATGACACTAGTGTTCTAGTGAAACTGATAAGCAACAGATTATTTATTAATTAAAAACAAAGTTTTCTTTTATATGTACTATTTCCAGATACTTTTTGAGTGGGAAGATAACAATCACATAGTTTCCTATTTGTGATGGTTAATTTTATGTATAAATTGAATAGTCCACAGTGCCCAATTGTCAGATCAAATATTGTCCAAATAGTACTGTAAAGTTATTTTTTAGATGTGATGAACATTTATATTGATAAACTTTGAGTAAACAGACTATGCTTCATAATGTGTGGGGGTATCATTTAATTACTTGAAAACCTTAAGAGAAAAGACCAAGACTTTCTGAAGAAGTTCTCCTCAAGATTGCAACATAGAAGCCCTGCATGATTTTCTAGATTTCTGCCCTCCGGATGTTAGACGAAAGACTAAAACATGAACTCTTATCGAAATCTCTAGCCCATGGACCTGCCCAAGGCTTTCATATTTGTCATTTCCCACAATTGCATGAGCTAACTCCTTAAGGGAGAGAGAGAAGCAAAAGGAGATGTATAACTACATATACATATATATCTCCTGTAGGTTCTTTTTCTCTGGAGAATCCAATTACTACAAATTTTGATACTGAGAGTGGTCCTAGAAGAACAGACTCTTAATGCTGAATTGTCTCAGTTGGTTCTAGGACTGCTAGAGTTGGTTCTTTAATCTGATTAAATTTAATGATACCAATTAATCTGTTTCCAGTAGTAAAGAGAACACTAATAGCCCATAGTGTGATGTGGCCATAGAAATGCACAAAATAAAGTGATGTCAGCAAGATGATAACATACATCATTCCTAACTTCACTCCCATCACAAAAAGAATAAGTAACATCTATTCAAGAACAAAGGAAGAGAGCGAGTCCTAGAACACCAGGTAAAGCTGAAGCACTTCTCTGCACCACAGAGACCAAAGAAGACTGCATTAGAAGGGTAAGAGAAAAACTAAATGTTTGCCACATTGCCTGTACCCATACCAGTGCAGCACCTTGTGGATATATCTCTTCTGAGCCTCTGATTTCCCATGGGAAAAGAGGACCCAAGGGGAGAAATCAGTTTCCCCCAGAAATATGTGTTACTTAGAGGTAGCCATTCCTCTGATCTTTCATCACAGATACTACAGGAGAATCTATATCACCCAGACATTGGAAATCTTTCCATAACATAGTAGTGGGGAGAGACAACAACTAGTATACAGATCCTAAAAGACCAATTTTATACCTATGGTACAAAAGTAGTAATCCCAGCATGGCTTTGTTCATGGACAGAATAAAGTCTAGGGCATACTCTGACGAGTGAACTCAGTGGATTATAGATTTTTCTGATTTTAATCCTCAAGGAGTTTTGTTGGCTCTAGACCCCAGCTTGCTCATGCCCAGGCAAGGTGCTGAGTCATAGCCACACCTAGAAGGGGGCTGACCAGAAGGGCTGGCAACAAATCCTGAAAGCAGTATGACCCAGTGGTGCTTGAACAAAAATGTTGGAAGGCAGAGCTGATTGACCCCAGAATAAAATCAGTACTGGATATGGAAACTTTCCATGCTATGCACAGGAAGGGAAAAATTATTTTATAGATCAGACCAAGGGTTTATCCCAGCCCCTCCAAACTGGAAAGCCTATTTGGGAAATTGAGAGCAGCCTTGAGTAGTCACTATTCCTCTACCTCAGGCAATGGAGATGAGATACAGCTCTGCCTGCTGTGGAGAATGTCTTGTATCCCCATAACTATAAAGGCTGTGAAAATACCTAAGAGTTGTGTTTGAGCTTAGAGAAAAGCAGACATAACATAGTTTTCAGAGCAAAGCCAATGACTCTGGTTAGACAAGTAACGTGGAGTGTAGGTTGGCTCGGGTTAAGATAGCAAAGAGCTTTACTGGTTTTAAAGCAGTTTTTCCCGCTGTCTGGACCGGGAATCTATTTTGTAATTCTTATTACTGTTGAGTATGCTCTTTGTCCTGTATGAACAGAGAACCTAACCAGAGCACACAGAAAGCTTTGTAGCCCAATCAGCAGTTCTATGTGCAATGCAATCACAGAGATAATAGCCCAGGGCCTCCCCCAAGTACAGAGCAAAATTGGTAGTCTTTCCTAACCTAAGAACTTAGTGGACACTCAACTCTTATTCAAGCCCCCAAATAATGAACTTCTAGGACCCTGTCAGGGCAGAAAAGATAATTTATATTCCTAATTTTTACTGAAAATAGTACCCAATCCAGAATACCCAGTAAGCCTAACACGAGAATTCATACAACTATCAAGCCCATACAACAGTCTCACTTGTGTAGGAAACAAAGCCAGCAGTCCAATCCAACTATTCTCAGCCAGTGATACAGTCCTCACCACCAACCTCAGAGCTCAAATTGTTGCCTTACCTCAAAATAGACCATAATAGCAGGCCTCAACTGCCTAAGGAAATTGCCAGCAGACACACCCAGAAACCCAAAGTGAGCTGATTGGTAAAGAGGTGTCTCTGCCAAAGAAACCTAAAAAGTCTGGAAAAGGACCTATTATTTATCTTTACATACAGGAATTAAAGATCACAAAAACTAGATCAATGTGACATTATCAAATTAAACCAAAAAAACTCAACTAACTGACGCTAAAGGAATGGAGCTCTATGAACTGTCAGACAAAGAATTCAGAATATTTATCTTAAGAAATCTGGGAAACTCTGGGGAAACAAGAAAGACAAATTTAGGAAAACAATGTCTGACACAAGAATAGAAATTTAACAAGGAAATAGAAACCATCAAATAAAACCAAACAGAAATCTAGAGTATAAAAATATAATAACTGAACTAAAGAATTCAGTAGAGAGTTTCAAAAATAGATTTCACCATGCAAAAGATTCAGTAACCTGAAGGAGTTATTCAGTCAGAAAAACAAAACAAAACAAAACAAAAGTAATGAAAAGAGCAAAGAAGGAGGAAGAGAAAGATGGTAGAGGAATAGGAAACATAAATTTCATCTGGTACCAGGAATTCAGCTAGATAGTTACCAAACCATTCTGAACACCTACAAATTCAACAGGAGAACAAAGAAAAGAAGAACAGCAATTCTATGAACAAAAAAATGACCACTTTCTGGAAGAATGACAAAACGGAAAAATTCACCTCAAAGAAGAGAAGAAGAAGAAGAAGAAGAAGAAGAAGAAGAAGAAGAAGAAGAAGAAGAAGAAGACAGAGGAGGAGGAGGAGAAGGAGGAAGAGGAGGAAGAAGAAGGGGAGGTGGAGGAGGGGGAGGGGGAGGAGGGACTCAATCAATATGGGCATTAGTAAGATGTTGGAACTACAGTTAAAAATGACAATTATAAAGATATTAGCTGGGCTTGAAAAAAGCATACAAGATAGAAGAGAATCCCTTCCTAGAGAAATAAAAGAACTAAAATCTAAGCAAGTCTAAATCAAAAAGACTACTAATGAGCTGCAATAAAAAAAAGGAAACTATTGTTGCTGGGATAAATGAGGCAGAAAAGAGAATTAGTGATACAGAAGACCAAATGATGGAGAATAAATAAATGAGAAAAAGAGAGATAAAATCCATTGGATCAGAAGGGAGAATTCAAGAGATAAGTAATACTATAAGACAAAACAATATAGAATAATTGGGATCTCAGAAAAAGATAGAGAGGGACAGAAATTATATTGGAGAAAATTATAGCAGAGAACTTCTCTAATATGGGGAAGGAAACAAGCATCAAAATCTAGGAGGCACAGAGAACCCCTCTCAAAATCAATAAAAATAGATCAACACCACATCATATAATAGTAAAACTTACAATCTCAGAAACAAAGAAAATACTGAAAGCAGCTTGGGACAAGATGTCTGAATGTAACCTGCAATGATAGAAATATTATATTGGCAGCAGACCTATCCATAGAGACCTGGCAGGCCAAGAAGGACTGGCATGATATTTTCCAGAACATTAAATGAGAAAAAATGCAGTCAAAGATACTATATCCAGCTACGCTGTCATTGAAAATAAAGGGAAAGATAAAAAGTTTCCATGACAAACAAAAACTGAAAGAACTTGCAAACACAAAACCAGCCCCACGGGAAATATTAAAGGGATCCTCTAAGTAGAGAAACAGCCTACAAGTAACATAGACCAGAAAGTAACAGAGACAATATACAGTAACAGTCACCTTACAGGATATACAATGGCACTCAATGCATATCTTACCCAGAATACAAATGGGCTAAATTCCCCAATCAAAAGACACAGGGTATCAGAATGGGAAAACAAAACAAAACAAGAGCTATTGATATACTGTTTCCAAGAAACTCATTTTAGGCCTAAAGTCACCTCCATATTTAAAGTGAGGGACTGGAAACCCATTTACCATCCTAATGGGCATCAAAAGAAAGCTGAGGTGGCAATCCTTATATCAAGTTGATTTTAAACCAAAGACTATAATAAGAGATGAGGAAGGACACTATATCATACTTAAAAGGTCTATCCAACAAGAATATCTAACAATTTTAAATAGCTATGCCTCTAAAATGGGAGCAGCCAATTATATAAGCCAATTAATAAAAAATCAAAGAAATGCATCTATAATAATACAATAATAGTACAGAACATTAACACATCCTCACTGATATAGACAGATTATCTAAGCAAAAGATCAACAAGGAAATAAAAGCGTTAAATAACACACTGGACCAGACGGACATCACAGATATATTCAGAACATTCCATCCCAAAGCAACAGAATACACATTCTTTTTTAGTGTACATGGAACATTTCTCAGAATAGATCACATTCTGGGTTACAAGTCAGTTTCAACTGGTACCAAAAGATTGGGATCATTCCCTGCACAATGCACTGAAACTAGAACTCAATCTCAATAGGAAAGTTGGAAAACCCTCAAATAGTTGGAGGCAAAAGAGCATCCTGCCAAAGAATGAATGCATCAACCAGGAGATTAAAGAAGAATCTTAATAAATCATGGAAACAAATGGAAATTAAAACACAACTGTTCAAAGTCTTTGGGATGGAGCAAAGGTGGTCCTAAGTAGAAAGTAAATAGCAACAAAAGTCTTTCTCAGGAAACAAGGTCTCAAATACACAACCTAAACCTACACCTAAAGGAGCTGGAGAAAAAACATGAAATCAAGCCTAAACCCAGCAAGATAAGAGAAATAATACATATCAGAGCAGGAATCAATGACACAGAAACCAAAAGTAGAGTAAAACAGATCAACAAAACTAGGAGCTGGTCCTTTAAAGGAATTAATATTGATAAACCCTGTCCAGACTTACCAAAAAGAAAAGAGAAAGGATACAAATTAAACAAATTGTGAATGAAAGAGGAGACATCACAACCAACACCAAAGAAATATAAACAATTATGAGAACATATTATGAGCAGTTATATGCCAGTCAATTAGACAATCTGGAAGAAATGGATGTATTCTTAGAGATGTATAAACTACAAAAACTAGGGGCACCTGAATGGCTCAATCATTAAGTGTCTGCCTTCAACTCAAATCATGATCTCGGAGTGGTGGGATCAAGTGCCACATCAAGCTCCCAGCTCAACAGGAAGTCTCTTTCTCCCTCTCTCACTCCCCTACTCATGTTCCTTCTCTAACTGTGTTTCTCTCTGTCAAATAAATAAAAAAAAATCGTTAAACAAATAAACCAACAAATAAATACTACGAAAATTAAACCAGGAAGAAATAGAAAAGCTGAACAGACCCATAACCAATAAGGAGATTGAAGTAGTAATCAAAAATCTCCCAAAAAACAAGAGCCCAGGGCCATATGGCTTCCCAGGGGAATTCTACTAAACACTTAAAGAATAATTAATCATCATGCAACTGTCCCAAAAAATAGAAATGGAAGGAAAACTTCCAAACTCATTTTTTGAGGCCAGCATTACCTTGATCCCCAAACCAGACAGAAACCCCACAAAAAGAATTACAGACCAATATCTCTGATGAATATGGATGCAAAAATTCTCACCAAAACACTAGCCAATAGGATCCAACAGTACAAAGGATTATTTGCCATAACCATGTGGGATTTATTCCTGCACTACAAGGTTGCTTCAACATCCCCAAATCAATGTGAAACAATACATTAATAAAAGAAAGAAAAGAATCATATGATCTTCTCAATAGATGCAGAAAAGACTTATGCTAGAGTGAAATAAGTCAAGCAGAGAAACTCAATTATCATATGGTTTACACTTACTTATATAGCATAAGGAGTAACAGGGAGGACATTAAGAACAGGAAAGGAAATGTGAACTGTGATAAATCAGAGAGGAAGATGAATCATGAGAGACGTTGGACTCTGAGAAACAAACTGAGGGTTTGGGAAGGGAGGGGGTGAGGGTATGGATGACCCTTGTGGGTGGGTATTAAGGAGGGCACGTATTTCATGGATCACTGGGTGTGGTACATAAACAATGAATCTTGGAACACTGAAAAAATAAAATAAAATCAATTATTAAAAAATAAAAAAGAAAAAGTATTTGACAATGTACAGCATCCTTTCTTTTTTTCCTTAAGATTTTATTTATTTGCCAGAGAGAGAGATCACAGGTAGGGAAAGAGGCAGGCAGAGAGAGAGGAGGAAGCAGGTTCCCCACTGAGCAGAGAACCAGATGCGGGCCTTGATCCCAAGACCCTCAGATCATGACCTGAGCCGAAGGCAAAGGCTTTAACACACTGAGCCATCCAGGCACCTAGCATGCTTTCTTAATCAAAACTCTTTACACTGTAGGAATAGAGGGTACATACCTCAATATCATCAAAGTCATCTATGAAACCCACAGCAAATATTCTCAATAGGGAAAAACTGAGAGCTTTTACCCCAAGGTCAGGTACATGACAGCACTGTCCACTATCACCACTATTATTCAACATAGTATTAGAAGTTCTAGCCTCAGCAATCAGACAACAAAAAGAAATAAAAGACATCTGAATTGGCAAAGAAGAAATCAAACTCTAGCTCTTTGCAGATGATATATTTTATGTGGAAAACTTGAAAGACTCCACCCCAAAACTACTAGGACTCATTCAAGAATTCAGTAAACTGTCGGGATATAAAATCGATGCACAGAAATTAGTTGCATTTCTATACACCAACAATAAGACAGAAGGAAGAGATATTAAAGAGTTGATCCCATGTACAATTGCACCCAAAACTGTAAAATACCTAGGAATAAGTCTTCCCAAAGAGGCAAAGAATATGTACTCAGAAAACTATAGAATTCTCATGAGAGAAATTGAGGAAGACACAAAGAAATGGAAAAATGTTCCATATTTATGGATTGGAAGAACAAATACTGTGAAAATATCTATGCTACCTAGAACAATCTACACATTTAAGGCAATCCCTATCAAAATACCATCACCTTTTTTCAAAGAAATGGAACAAATAATCCTAAAATACATATGGAAATAGAAAAGACCCTGAATAGCTAGAAGAATGTTGAAAAAGAAAACCAAAGCTGGTGTCATCACAATTCCAGACTTCACACTCTATTACAAAGCTGTAATCATCAAGATAGTATGGTATTGGCATAAAAAGAGACACATAGAGCAATGCAACATAACATGGAGCCCAGAAATGGACCCTCGACTCTATGGTCTACCAATCTTCCTCAAAGCAGGAAAGAATGTCCAATGGATAAAAGACAGTTTCTTCAACAAATGGTTCTGGGAAAATTAGCTACATGCAGAAGCATGAAATGGACCATTTCTTTACACTACACACAAAAAATAGTCTCAAAATTGATGAAAGACCTAAATGTAAGCTAGGAATCCATCAAAATACTTGAGGAAAACACAGACAACAACCTCTTTGACCTCAGCCATAGCAACTTCTCCCTAGAAACAACACCAAGTATATATTAATAATAATAAAATAATAGCAGCTGAAAACTTCTTGAACCTGGGGAGGAAAATGGAAACAAATATCTGTGACCTACAATCAAAATAGATTGAACTCAAATAGAGTGACATCAAGACACATTATAATTAAATTATCCAAAATCAAGGACACAAACAGAATTTTAAGAGCAGCACAAGAAAATAAATAACATAAAAGGGAAACCTGCAAGGTTATTGTCAGATTTCTTAACAGAAAGAATTTAGGCCAAAAATAAATGGGATAGCATATTCAAAATATTGGGGGGCAAATCAATCAAGAATTCCATATTCAGTGAAGTTGTCTATATAAATCATATAAGTTTAAAATATTTAATGTAAGCCTCATGATAACCACAAGGGAAATCTTGTAGAAATTATACAAAGCAGCATGATAAATAACCAAAAACATACTGATATCAAAAGACATTTAAAACCCAAAAAGAGACAGTAGGATAAGAAATAAGGAAAAATGGAACAGGATACAAAACCACCAGAAAGTAATTAACTAAGTGGCAATAGTAAGTCCTTGTTATCAATAGTTAGTTTAAACATAATGGATGAAATTTTTCAATCAAAAGACATAGAATGGCAGAAAAAATAAATAAAAACAAGATCCAACAATATTCTGAGTACAAGAGACTCACTTTAGCTTTAAAGACACTTATAAACTAAGAGTGAAGTGATGGAAAAAGACATTCTAAGTAAATGGTAACTCGAAAAAGAAAAGAAGAAGAAGAAGAAGAAGAAGAAGAAGAAGAAGAAGAAGAAGAAGAAGAAGAAGAAGAAGAAGAAGAAGAAGAAGGAGGAGGAGGAGGAGGAGGAGGAGGAGGAGGAGGAGGAGGA
>PITA01003038.1:0-123448 GCA_004023965.1 Spilogale gracilis | reverse complement strand
CACATAATTATAATTATAAAAGGGCCAATCCATCAAGAAGATATAACAAATATGAATGTTTATGTGTCCAGCATCGAACACCCAAATCTCTAAAGCAAAAACAAATGCAGCTAAAAGGTGAAATAAATAAAAATACATTAGTCATTAGAAATTTTAAAACACCACTCTCAACAATGGGTACATTATCCAGAAAATCATTAAGGAAACAGCAAAAGAGAAAAATTATTAGAAACATACTACTTATCAAGACTAACTCAAGGAGGGGCAGGATGGTGGAAAAGTAGGTGTTCCCATTTCAAAGGATCCCCTGAAGTGATCTGAATACCTGCAAAAACACTGTTAGCACCCATGAAATCAGCCTGAAATGTAATATTACACACTTCTGGATGTCTACAAGGTAAGAAGAGCATCAGTGAAGAGGTAAAGTGGAGTGGGAATGCTCGGAGTGATATCCAAAGAAAAAAGGTCAGGGGAGGGAGCCCACAGAAGTGACCCATTGGAAAGCAATATCCCAGTATGAAAGTGCTCTGTGCTTGGGGAGCCGCACCAAATTGCAGTCTGATTAAAAGCAATCAAAAAAAGAGAGATGTAAGAGGCAACCAGGGAAAGCTGACTGCCATTGGCAGGGATATAAAGCTGCAGCTCCAGGCTGGGGATAGAAACGCTCCTCCGTGCTGCATGAGGGAACCCGGTGGAATGGAGTGTCTTTAAAGCTGCTGCTTTTTTACACCACTTGGGCTAGGCATAGACAACCCCCCAAGGGAGGCGATTCTGTACACTCCCACGCGACCTGCAGGACCACAGGATCTTTGTGCTTCCTGAATGGGTGTGGAATACAGAGACCATCTGTGCAGAGACAGTCTCATGATCCAAAATCAGTTGCTGTTTCCATGGCGTGGGAACAAAGTGAAAAGCAGGGGCTTCAGGCACCATTCTGACTAGCCGCTGCGGGTATGCACTACCTGTGACATGTGGTGAGGTACAGGGAAAAATGCAGAGAGAGTCTGTATGCCCTGCAGCATCCAGAGTGGAGCTAATTGAGGCCTCTCTCTGAGACAAAGATCGGGGCACAAACATCTTACTTTGTCGTGACTTTCCGAAAAGCTATGAAAAGCTGCAAAAAAACAAACACTTCAGAGAACAAAAGCCTGAAAACCTGGTTGCCATGGAGTCCAGCCCCTAGAAAGGGGATAGAGAGACTCAGCCCAGGCAACACTGACTGAAAAAGAATGCGGCCGGCCTCTCCCCCAGAGGGCAAACCAGAAGAAAAAGAGGGTAACACCAAAAGGTCTCCAAAAAACTGTAAAACCCCAACATTGGGGAAAAAGTAATATATTAAGCTCCTGGTGCCACCATCTGTATGTGTTATAGATACAGCTTTTCACTTTATTTTCTTTTTCACTTTTTTCTATTTTTCTATTTTAAGTTTTCACTTTAAATTTTAAATGCATTCTCACAGTTTTTGTTCTTTTATTTTTAACCCACTTATTATTACAACATGATACTAAATACAACGCTCTCTAATAACTGCTGCTTTTGTTTGTTTCTTTTTTTCTTTATTTTCTTTTTTTCACTTCTTATCTGTATTCTTTTTTCTTTTAAATATACATGTAGTTAGAAGCTTCAAGGTAATCCTTCATTCCTTTCAATACTACCCCTATGTATAAACCAGTTTTAATCACCCTATAGCTCTAGAAAGTGAACTCCTCTAACAATAATAACAAGACACACCCAGGAGGATCTGAAATAATTTCCTTACCCACAACAAGGGTTCAAGGTTGACACTCAACTTCCCATCCAATTCTTCTGAAGTGTTTCTGTGTAATTGTTTTTGCCTGGTCTTGGGGGTCATTTGAATTGGGTTTAGGTTTTTTTATCTTTTCAACTTTCTTTTATTATCATTGGACTCTTCTTTTACTCTGTTGTGGTTTTGTACCATATAAATCCTACCATTGGGGCCTATTTTGCCTGGTTTTTTTCTTGCCTTTTTTCTCTTTTTCTGTCTCTTTTTTTATTCTTCTTATTTTTTGATCATGACATCCGATTGCTCCAAAACCTTCCAATGAGCAACTCATCTGGATAGTGGATGATATATTAAGCTATAAATCCCCTCAACCACACCTCACCTAAATGATTCAGAGGAGGAACAACCAACAGAAGAAAAACCCAGAGACTGCAACACCTGTCACAGAAGTACTGGAAATGAACACAAACAGTAGGACAGAAATGAAAATAAGGGTAGCAATCATCCAAGCAATGACTAACTTGGAAAAGAACATTAGTCTCAAGATAGAAGCTCTAATGACAGAAGTAAAAGCCAAACTTGCAGAGGTTAGAAAGGCTATTAATGAGATGCAATCTAATTTAAATACACTAACCGCTAGGGTAGGTGAAGTTGAAGATAATATTAGTGATTTAGAAGACAGATGGATTGAGAAGGAGGAACAAAAGAAGTCTTGGAACAAGCAGCTAAAATCCCATGAAAATAGAATTAGGGAAATAAATGACGCCATGAAATTCTTCAATATCAGAATTACTGGAATCCCCAAGGGAGTTGAGAGGGAGAGAAGGCTAGAAGATACAGTTGAACAAATACTGGATGAAAATTTCCCTAATCTGAGGAATGAAACAAATGTTCATGTCTTAGAGGCAGAGGGGATACCCTCCAGGTTCAATGAGGCTAGAAAAACCTCCAGGCACATAATTGTGAAATTCATGAATCATAAATTCAAAGAATAAGTTTAAAGGGCATCTAGGGGAAAGTGATCCCTTCCATACATCAGAGGACCATCAGAAAAAATGTCAGACCTATCCACAGAAAGCTGGCAAGCCATGGAAGGAGAGATAAAGATCTTCCAGGACCAGCAAGGTCTAAAAGATTATGTGACCACCAAGCCAGCACTACACAAAGTATTAAGGGGGGTTCTATAAAAGAGAAACAAACCCAAGACTGACACAGAAAAAATTTACAGAGGTAATCTATAGAAACATGAACTTCATAGGCAACATGATGTCAATAAAAATGCATCTATCAATGTTCTCCTGGAGGAGGGGCAAGATGGTGGAAAAGTAGGTGTCCCCATTTCAAAGTTTCCCTGATGTAAGCTGAATAGCTGCAAAAACACTGTGAACACCCATTACATCAGCCTGAAATGTAATATTACACACTTCTGGATCTCTATGGGGGAAAAAGAGCAACAGCAAAGAGGTAAAGTGGAGTGGGAACATTCAGAGTTATATCTGAAAACAAAGGGCCGCTGGGGGAGGGAGCCCAAAGAAGTGACCCAATGGAAAGCAATACCCCAGTATGAAAGTTCTCTGTGCTTGGCTAGCTGCACCAAATTGCAGTCTAATTAAAAGCAGGCAAAAACAGAGGGCCTTAAGAGGCAACCAGGGAAAGCTGACCTCCGTTGGCAGAGATATAAAGCTGCGGCCAGGCTGGAGATAGAAAGGGCTCCCTGGAGCCACATGAGGGAACCTGGTGGTGCAGAGTACCTTTAAAGCTGCCATTTTTTTCCACTGCTTTTTTTTACCCATTGGGCCAGGCACGTGCAACCTGAAAGGGAAAGGGAGGTTTCCCTGAAAGGGATGTTATTCTGCAGACTTGCACATGACCTGCAGGACTGCAGGATCTCAGTCCTTCCTGTGTGGGTGTGCACTACAGATACTCTCTGGGCAGAGATATCTCACAATCCAAAATCAGTCACGGTCTCCATGGCATGGGTGCAAAGTGAAAAACGGGGGCTTCAGATGCCATTCTGACTAGCAGCTGAGAGTGCATACTCCCTGGGAGAAGTGATGGGAAAAAGGGGAAAATACAGAGAGTCTTTGTGCCCCACACCATCCAGAGGGAAGTTCATTGAGACCTCTCTCTGAGAGGAAGGTCTGGGTTCAGACATCTTGCTCTGGCCTGACTTTCTGAAAAGTTGCAAAAAGCCACAGAGGAACAAATCCTCCAGAGAACAAAAGCCTGAAAACCTGATTTACATGGAGACTAGCCCCTAAAAAGGGAGCAGAGAGCTTCATCCCAAGTAACAATGACTGAAAAAGAATGCAGCAATCCCCTCCCTTGGACGGAAGCCAGAAGAACAAGAGGATTACACCAAAGGGTCTCTATAAAACTGTAAAACCCAAACATTGGGGAGAAAGCAATATATTAAGCTCCTGGTACTACCCCCAAAGCAGTGAGCTTTATAATTATAGCTTTTCACTTTATTTTCTTTTAAATTTTTTTCTATTCTTATTTTTTTTAAGTTTTTATGTTAAATTTAAAATTCATTCTCACAGTTTTTGTTCTTTTATTTTGTAACCCAGTTATTATTATGTGATACTAAATACAATACTCTATAATAATGTGTTAGCTTGAATATTGTTTAAACACATACCTGTGTTGTTGTTGTTGCTGCTGCTGCTGCTTGTTTGTTTATTTGTTTATTCTGTTTTTTTCCTTTTTTCCCTCTTTTTTCCTGTATTCTTCTTTCTTTTAAATATACATGTAATTAAAAGCTTCAAGGTAATCCTTCATTCCTATTCAATACTATCCCTATATATAAACCAGTTTTAATCTCCCTATAGCTCTAGAAAGTGGACTCCTCTAACAATAATAACAAGACACACCCAGGAGGATCTGAAATACTTTCCTTACTCACAATGAGGGTTCAATATTGGCACTCACCTTCTCATCCTATTCTTCTGAAGTGTTTCTGTGCAATTGTTTTTGCCTTTGTAATATATAAATAACGGTCTTGGGGGTCATTTGGGTTGGGTTTAGTTTTTTGATCTCTTCAACTTTCTTTTACTATTGATGGTCTCTTCTTTTACTCTGTTGTGGTTTTGTACTATATAAATCCTACCACTGGGGCCCATTTTGCCTGGGTTTTTTCTTGCTTTTTTTCTCTTTTTCTCTCTCTTTTTTGTTCTTTTTCTTTTTGGTTGTGACTTCTGATTGCTCAAAAACCTTCCAATGAGCAACTCATCTGCCTAGTGGTTGATATATTCAGGTATAAATCCCCTCAACCACCCCTCACCAAAATGAAGTGGAGTAGGAAGAACCAGCAGAAGAAAAACCCAGAGACTGCAACACCTGTCACAGAAGCAGTGGAAATGAACACAAACAATATGACAGAAATGTAATTCAGGGTAGCAATCATCCAAGCAATGCCTAATATGGAAAAAAACATCAGTCTCAAGACAGAAGCTCTAATGACAGAAATACAAGCCAAACTGGCAGAAGTTTAAAAGGCTATTAATGAGAGGCAATCTAATTTAAATACTAACAGCTAGGGTAGGTGATGCTGAAGATAATATTAGTGATTTAGAAGACAGATGGATTGAGAAGGAGGAGCAAGGAACAAACAGCTAAAATCCCATGTAAATAGATTTAGGGAAATAAATGATGCCATGGAAAACTCCAATATCAGAATTATTGGAATCCCTGAGGGAGTTGAGAGGGAGAGAAGGCTAGAAGATATAGTTAAACAAATCCTGGATGAAAATTTCCCTAATCTGGGGAATGAAACAAGTATTCATGTCCTAGAGGCAGAAGGGATACACCTCAGGAACAATAAAGCTAGAAAAATATCCAGGCACATAATTGTGAAATTCATGAATCATAAAATCAAGAATATGTTTTAAGGGCAGCTAGGAGGAAGTTATCCCTATGTACAGAGGGAGAATGATCAAAAATACATCAGACCTACTCACAGAAGCAGAGCAAGCAGAAAGGACTGGCAAGAAATATTCAGGAAATTACTTGAAAAAATATACAACCAAGGATAATGTACCCAGGAAGGTTGACTTTCAAATAGGAAGGGGATATAAAGAGGTTCCAGCACCTCCAAGGTCTAAAAGATTATGTGACCACCAAGTCAGCATTACAAGAAATATTAAGGGGGGTTGTATAAAAGAGAAACAAACCCAAGAGTGACACAGAACAGAAATTTACAGAGGTAATCTATAAAAACATGAACTTCACAGGCAACATGATGTCAGTGAAAACATATCTATCAATAATCACTCCCAATGTGAATAGCCTAAGTGCCCCAACATGGAAGCAGATAACTACATAAGCCAACTGTTAAGCAAAATAAAGAGTCATATTGATACAAATACATTAATTGTAGGAGTTCTTAACATACCATGTCAGCAATGGACAGATCATCTAAACAGAAAATCATAAATAAACAAAAGCTTTGAATGACACATTGGACCAGATGGATCTCATAGATGTATTCAGAACATTTCACCATAAAACAACAGAATACTCATTCTCGAGTGCACATGGAACTTTCTCCAGAATAGACCACATACAAGGTCACAAATCATGATTCAACCAATACCAAGAAGATTTAGATTATTCCATGCATATTCTCTGACCACAATGCTGTGAAACTGGAACTCAACCACAACAAAAAGTTCAGAAGAAAATAAAACACTTGCAAGCTAAAGACGATCTTGCTCAAGAATCTGCAGATCATCCAGGAAATCAAAGAAGAACTTAAACACTTCATAGAAACTAATGACAATGAAGATACATTGATCCAAAACTTATAGGATACAGCAGTTCTAAGGGGGAAATACATAGCCATTGAAATCTCACTCAAAAAATTGCAAAATCCCAAATACACCAACCCTCGTTACACCTTAAAGAACTGGAAAATCAACAAAAAATTAAACCAACCACACACACAGGACGAGAAATAATTAAGATTAGAGCAGAGATCAACGATTAAGAATCTAGAGATACAGTAGAACACATCAAAGAAACTAGAAGCTGTTTCTTTAAAAGGATTAATAAAATCAATAAACCATTGGCCAAACTAATTCAAAAGAAAAGGGAGAAGACCCAAATTAATAAAATTATGAATGAAAGGGGAGAGATCATGACTAACACAAAGGAAATAAAAACAATCATCAGAAACTGCTATAAACAGTTATGTGCCAATAAGTTTAACTACTTAGAAGATATGGATGGATTCCTGGAAAATATAAACTTCCAAGACTAAAACAGGAAGAAATTGATAACCTGAATAGACCAGTATCTAGTAAGGAGATTGAAGCAGTGATCAAAAATCTGCTAGAAAAGAAAAAAAAAAGCTCAGGACCTGACTGACTCCCTGGGGAATTCTACAAAACATTCAAATAAGAAATAATTCCTGAAGCTGTTTTAATAAATACAAATAGAAGGAAAACTTCCAGCCTCTTTCTGTGAAGCCAGAATTACTTTAATCCCCAAACCAAAGACCCCATCAAAAATGAGAACTTCAGACCAATATTTCTGATTAATATGGATGCCAAGATTCTTAACAAGATCCTTGCTAATAGAATCTAACAGTACATTAAAAAGATTATCTGCCATAATCAGGTGGGCTTTGTCCCAAACATGCAAGGTTGGCTCAACACTCACAAATCAATGAATGAGATAGAATAAATCAATAGAAGAATAGAGAAGAACCACATGGTTCTCCCCATTGACACAGAAAAGGCTTTTGACAAAATACAACATCCATTACTGATTAAAACTCTTCAGGGGTGCCTGGGTGGCTCAGTTGGTTAAGCGACTGCCTTCGGCTCAGGTCATGATCCCAGAGACCTCAGATCAAGTCCCACATTGGTGGGAAGCCTGCTTCTCCCTCTCTCACTCCCCCTGCTTGTATTCCCTCTCTGGTTGTGTTTCTCTCTGTCAAATAAATAAAATATTTAAAAAAAAGAAAACTCTTCAAAGTATATGCAAAGAGGGAACATTCCTCAATCTCATAAAATCTATCTCCAAAACACCCACAGTGAATATCATTCTCAGGGGGGAAAAATGGACAGCCTTCCCACTGAGATCAGGAACATGACAAGGTTGTCCATTCTCACCGTTATTGTTCAGCATAGTGTTAGAAGTCTTAGCATCAGCAATCAGACAACAAAAAGAAATAAAAGGTATCTAGCTTGGCAAAGAAGAAGTCAAACTATCCCTCTTCACAGATGACATGATAGTCTATATGGAAAACCCAAAAGACTCTACCCCCAAACTACTAGGTCTCATAAAACAATTAATAATATGGCAGGATACAAAATCAATGCACAGAAATCAGTTGCCTTCTTATACACTAAAATTGAAAATATAGAAAGGAAATCAGAGAATCAATTCCATTTACTATAGCACAAAAAACCATAAGATACCTAGGAATAAACCTAACCAAAGAAGTTAGGGATCTGTACTCAAGAAACTGCAGAAGATTTATCATAGAAATTGAAGAAGACACAAAACAATGGAAGACCATTCCATGCTCATCGATCAGAAGAATAAACATTGTTAAAATGTCTATACTTTCCAGAAGAATCTATACTTTCAGTGCCATCCTGCTCAAAATTCCACCAACAATTTTCAAAGCATTGGAACAAACAATCCTAAAATTTATCTGGATCCATAAAAGACCCCAAATTGCTAAGGAATTGTTGAAAAAGAAAAACAAAGCTGGTGGCATTATGTCACCTGATTTCAAGCTTTATTACAAAGCGGTGATCACCAAGACAGCATGGTACTGGCACAAAAACAGACAAATAGATCAATGGAACAGAGTAGAGAGTCCAGATATGGACCCACATATCTATGTTGCAGCAATGGCCACAATCACCAAACTGTGGAATGAGCCAAGGTGTCCTTCAACAGATGAATGGATAAAGAAGATGTGGTCCATATATACAATGGAATACTATGCCTCCATCAGAAAGGATGAATATCCAACCTTTGTAGCAATATGGATCAGATTGGAAGAGATTATGCTGAATGAAATATGCCAAGTAGAGAAAGTCAAGTATCACATGGTTTCACTTACTTGTGGTGCATAAGGAGTAATATAGAGGACAGTAGGAGAAGGAAAGAAAATGGGAAGTAGGATAAATTGAGGAGGAATATGAAACATAAGAGACTTTGGACTCAGAAACAGAGGGTCTTGTTTCGGTGGGGTTGGGAGAATGGGTGAGCCTGGTGGTGGCTATTGAGGGCACATATTGCTTGGAGCACTGGGTGTGGAACATAAACAGTGAATCTTGGAACACTGAAAAATTAATTAATTAATTAATTAATTAATAATAAATAAATAAATAATTGAATTTGGAAAGAATTTAAAAAAAAAAGACTAACTCGAGAAGAAAAAGAAAGTCTGAACAGATTAGTTACTCTAAGGATATTGAGTCCATATTGAAAAAATCTTCCAATGAAGAAAAGTCCAGGGCCATATGGCTTCTTTGGTGAATTTTTCCAAACATTTAAAGAATTAATATCAATCACTTTCAAACTTGCCTAAAGAATTAAAGAGAAAGGAACTGTTTCAAACACATTTTATTAGGCCAGATTTATCCTGATAACAAAACCATAGAAATAAATTACTAGAAAAGAAAACTATAGGCCAATATCCTGATATAGATGCAAAAACTCTTTTTAAAAAAAGATTTTATTTATTTGACAGGGAGAAACACAACTAGAGAGAGAACATAAGCATGGGGATTGATAGAGGGAGGAGCTGGTTTCCTGCCCAACAGGGAGCCGAGTGAGGGGCTTGATCCTGGGAATCCAGAATAAGGACCTGAACCGAAGGCAAGTGCTTAATGACTGGGCCATACAGGTGCTCCTAAATGCAAAAACTCTTGATAAAATATTAGCAAATCAAATTCAGCAGCACATTAAAAGTACCATTCTCCATTATCAAATAGAATAATTCTTGGTATGCAAGGATGGTTCAAATATGCAAATAAATCAGTGTAATACATCACATTAATAGAATGAAAAAAATTGTAGATATCTTAATATTTAATTTTGTACAAAATTCAATATCCATTCATGATAAAACTCTTAACAAATTAGTCATAGGTGGAACATATCACAATATAATAGACCCATATATGACAAGACCACAGCCAACATTATACTCAGTGGTGAAAGGATGAAAACTTTTCCTCTGTGATCAGGAAGAAGATAAGGGTGCCCACTCTCACCTTTCCTATTAAACAAAGAAAATGGAACTGACATATAGCAACTCCATTTCCGAGTATTTATCCAAAGGAAAGCAAAACAAAACAGCCAAAAAGAAATGTGCATCCACATGTCACTACAGCATTATGTATAATAGCCAGATACAAAAACAATTCAAGGGTCCACTAATGGACGAACAAATAAGGAAACTGTGATATATACATATACAATGAAATTTTATCCAACCATTAAAAAAAAAAAACAAGGAAATCGTGCAATTTGTGACATGAAAGGACCTTGAATGCATTGCCCTAAGTGAAATAAGTCAGAAAAATTTGTCAAAGACAAGTACTGAATCATCTAACTTACATATGAAATCTTGGAAAAGATAAAACAACTTTTAGAAAAGGAGAACAGATTTGTGTTTATCATAGGAGGGGATAAGAAAAGGAGGAATTGGAGGAAAATAATAAAAAGTAAAAGCTTTCAGTTATAAGATAAAAAAGTACAATGAATGCAATGCAAAACATCATGACTACAGCAAACTCTACTACATGATATATAGGGAAGTTGTTAAGACTGAATCCTGGAAGTGCTCATCATAAGGAGAAAACATTTTTCTTTATTATTTTCTTCTTTCTTTTCTTTCTAATATATCCATATGAGAAGATAAATGCTAGCTGAATTTACTGCACAGTGTATGTAAATAAAACCATTATGCTATGTGCCTTAAATTTATACAGTAATGTATGTCATGTATTTCTAAATAAAACTGAGGGAAAAATATTTGGGGGAAAAAAATTCCACAGAGAAATAATAGACCATTACTTTTTTTAATACTGAGTAAGCACCATTGTCAGAGACAGTGCGTGATCCGCCCCTCCCAAACCACCAGAAATTTTGATGGAGGTACCTGTAAATGTGAATGAAAGCCCCTTTGGGCTTTCCCCGCCTAGAATCTGAAAAGAACCCTGTGGGTCAGGGCAATATGTCCTTTGTGTGCTTATTCAAGACGTATAGCTTCCTCCTGGTAATCATATATCTGTATCTCTTATCTGTATTCCTTGATCCCTGTGTCTTCTGTGAGTTTAAGCAATCACTCTGTACCCTGCAGTAACAATACTAATCCTGTCTCTAGGGCGGGTGCAAAGGCAGTTAAAGATTTAACTGTACCACCCAACTTCCTCACTTTTGAATAATAAAAGACTGGGGCCCCTGTCAGTCAAGAGAGACTGAGACAAAGGCAGAGGCAGCTAGAGAGCCTGGGAGGAGAGAGCAAGAGAGCTGGCAAACAGCAAGAGAGCCTGCAAAGAAAGACAGAAGCAAAGCGAGGAGAGAAGCAAGAAATGAAGAGAGACAGAAACAGAAAAGCAAAGAAAGCAGCAGAAAGAGAAGCAGACAGAAAGTAAGAGAGACAGAAGAAGAGAGAGAAGTAGAGCAAGAAGGCCAAAGCCAGAGCTAGAGAGCTAGAGCTAGAAAGCCAAAGCTAAAAAGCCAGAGCATGAGCCTGAGCCTGCTTTATAGGTCTCTCCTGACTGACCTCAGGTCAGCTTGCATCAGATTTCCATGCCCATGTCATTATTTCGCCCGCCAGACATCTCGTGGTTCAGAACCCACATTTCTGCAGAGGCTGGCCCCCAGCGGCAACACACCATGAAGATGAAAAGTAATTCATGACAAGGTTTCACTCTTTTTTATGGCTGAGTAATATTTGACTATATATATATATATATATATATATATATATATATATATAAAACACATCTTTTTATCCATTTCTCAGTTGATGGACAGTTGGTCTCTATCCATAACTTGACTATTGTTGGTAATGCTACTGTAAACATCAGGGTGCCTGTGTTCCCTCAAATTAATAATTTGTATCCTTTTGTTAAATATCTAGTAGTGCAATTGCAGTGACATAGATGAAGCTAGAGAATACTATGCTATCAGTCAGAAAAACACAAAACCATATATTTCATTTATATGTGGAATTTAATAAGCAAAACAAATCAACATAGAGGAGGAAAAGAAAGAGAGGTAAACCAAGAAATAGACTCTTACCTATAGAGAGTAAACGGATGGTTACCAGAAGGGAGGTGGACAGGGGAATGAGTTAAATAGATAATGGGGACCAGGAGTGTACTTGTCATAATGAGCGCAGGGTGTTGTATGTAAGCGATTAATTACTAAATTCTATACCAGAAACCAATATTGCACTGCATGTTAACTAACAGTATTTAAATAAAAATTTGAATTAAAAAAACATGGAGAAAGATTTAAGCTTACTTTATTAAAACTACACTGTGTCAAAATAAATTTATTTCAAGTAACATCTTCATTAAAATATATGAGTTGGTTTAAAAAAAAAGTAGCTCAAGAATAAAGGAAAAAGAAAGTCCAAAAATAAATAAATAAATCAAATCCACTTGAGAAGCAAAACTTTGAGTAATCATGTATTTGATAATTTAGAACATTTTTTTGTCAAATTAACAAGCATAATGAGATTGACTGGTTGCCCCTAACGGTATAGTAGGAAAAGAACCATATGGTATCAGGGATTCAAATTCCCACCTGAAGCACTACATCAATGATGTGAAAGCTTCTATGTACGCCCCAAAATAAACTCATCTCCTGCAGCTGCAGAGATCGTACTGCTGAAGACCAAACTAAGAATCTAATCCTGCAAATGGCTAAATCATAATACAAATTGAATTCCTACCTCTGGATATTTGATCTTAAAGTGAGTACATTGATTAGTAAGGAATAGAATCCTGAGAGTTGGAATGAGGAAATGCAGGAAGACTGATGAAGCTAGAGACGTAGAGTCTATAAATTCTAATGAGTCTTCTTTGCCAATAGGAGCAGCCTCTCCACCCTTGTATGCGATTAACCCTGCTTTGCCTGAGGAAACTGTAATGTGTCCCTGGAGATACTTGGCTTACAAGACACTGATGGTTTTTCTCAGAACCTATCAACCCCCTCTCATTTTTGGCTCTACATCCAAGACTAAACTTAAGTCCTAGCAAACTATAAAAGGTGAGGGGGAAAGTGTGGTCAATGAGGAGATATACCACACTCCTAAAAAACTAAATGGTGTTTCCAATTTATACCATCAGAAATATGGGGAATATGTGAAAACGACTATTAAAATTTGGGTTAATATAGCCCTAATAGTTTATTATTTGTTTTTATCTCTTTTGCCTTAGGAGACATATCTAGAAAAATGTTGCTATGACTGTTATCAAAGAGATTACTGCCTATCTTTTCTGCTAGGATTTTTATGGTTTCATGTCTCACATATAAGTCTCAAATCCATTATATTTTTCTATTTGGTGTTAGCTTCATTCTTTTGCACGTCCAGTTTTCCCAGTGTCATTTATTGAAGAGACTATCTTTTCCCTATTGTATATACTTGCTTCCTTTGTCATAGATTAATTGATCATATAAGCATGGGTTTATTTCTGAACTCTCTATTCTATGCCACTGATCTATGTGTCTGTTTTGTGCCAGTTCCATACTGTTTTGATTACTACATGTTTGTAGTATATAATGATATATGATATTGTGATACCTCTGGTTTGTTCTTATTTCTCAAGATTGCTTTGGCTATTCAGGATATTTTAGGGTTGCATACAAATTTTATCATTAGAAACCTTTTGCACAGCAAAGGAAAACATTAATAAAACAAAAATGCAAACTACTGAATAAGAGGGAATAAACAATAAAAGCTTAATAACCAAAATATATCAAAAACTTAAACAGCTCGGGACCCCTGGGTGGCTCAGTTGGTTAAGCCACTGCCTTCGGCTCAGGTCATGATCCTGGAGACCCAGGATCGAGTCCCACATCGGGCTCTCTGCTCGGCGGGAAGCCTGCTTCTCCCTCTCTCACTCCCCCTGCTTGTGTTCCCTCTCTGGCTGTGTTTCTCTCTGTCAAATAAATAAAATCTTTAAAAAAAAAAAAAAAAAACTTAAACAGCTCAACACACACACACACACACACACACACACACACTCATATCCAATTCAAAAAATGGGTAGAGATCCTGAATAGAAATGTTTCCAAAGAAGACATGCAAATTGTCAATAGACACATGAAAAGATATTCAACATCAATTATCATCAAGGAAATGCAAATCAAACTACAATGAGACATGACCTTACACCTGTCAGAATGGCTAAAATAACAGAGATAGGTGATAGAAAGTTTTGGTGAGGATATGGAGAAAAATGACTCTCATGCACTATTGGAAATGCAAACTGGTACAGCCACTATGGAAAACAATATGAAGTTTCCTCAGAAAATAAAAATATAAATACTATATGATTAATTCCACTAATGAGTATTTACCCAAGAAAATGAAAAGATATAGGCCTCGCCACATTTATTGCATGATTATTTATAATAGCAAAGCTACAAAACACCTAAACATATTTTGATAGATGAATGAATAAAGGGTGTGTGTGTGTGTGTGTGTGTGTGTGTGTGTGTGTGTGTGACAGAGAGAGAGAGAGAGAGAGAGGAAGGAAGGGAGGGGGTGGAGAGAAATATGAAATATTACACAGCTTCAAAAAAGATGGAATCTTGCCATTTGAAAATGGGTGGACCTAGAGGCTATTATGCTAACTGACATAGGTTAGACAGAGAAAGACAAATACCACATGAAATTCATACACTCAAATGTAGAATCTAAAAACAAATAAACAAAAAGCAGAATCAGACCCATAAATACAGAGAATGAACTGATGTTTCCCAGAGGAAAGAGGGTGGGAGGACTGGCAAAATGGGTAAAGGGGAGTGAGAGGTATAGGTTTCCAATTTGGGAATGAATAAGTCACAAGAATAAAAGAAATAGAATAATCAATGATATCATATGGTATTTTATGGTGACAGATGGTAGCTACACTTGTGGTGAGCATAACACATAGAGATGTTGAATCACTATGTTGGATACCTGGAACTAATATAACGTTGTGTCAACTATATTAAAAAGGAAAAAAAAAAACTTACAAAAAAGGTATGTGAGGAGGATGGTACAAGAAACAAAATTAGATCGGGCCAAATTTGTGTAGATGAGCCTACTAAGCTGAGATTCTGGATTAATGCTGCAGTTTGAGAGATTAGAAATATCTAATCATTTGGTTGGTTGATAGAAACATGGACCAAAAGTTGGCCTACAAAAAATAAAGTTGAAGTGGTGACTTGTCTTGGTATAAGGTAAAGAAAAAGAGTCAAAACCTTGGATAGTGGAATGGTAGAATGAATTTATCGCTTAAGATATGCTCACTCAACCCCAAAGGGATCAAGAGGACACAACTTTCACCATGACTCTGAGAAATATATATTTGTGAGGGGAGTCCTAGAATTTTTGAAGGGTTCTGTGGTTCCTGTCCACACACTAGAAATTAGTTAGAATTGCTGCTACTGAATTGAGAAACCTAGACATAATAGGGATAATTGGATCCCAGGGTGGCAAGGGCCAAGTGATGGCACTTAAGAAAAGGTGGGCACAGTTACTATAATGGATATCATAGTTAAATAGTATTCAGAATAGTCTGATTCACAGAAACTATGGCATTGGCTAGGTGATTATAGTATCCTCAGAGTAAAATTATGGCAGTCTAGTAAATTCTTACTTAATCCATGTAAATAGAAGGGTTCTAAGTCAAGCAAACTGAAATCTAACTTAAATTATAAAAGCAGAGTCATGAACCCTCGATCTATTCCCAGAATTGTGGCCATTTGCATATCCAGAACCCCCTGAATAAAGGGAAACTGGGTCCCATTAAGGAAGAATCTTAGGGCATGGCCAGAAATTTATACTTTTAATATTTCATCCAACCCTTCCCCAATGGATTACAGCCTTTTTCCAGAATGACTTGCATTAAAGGAAATGAAATAACTATACTTTGGGGGTATTACAGGGCACTGGTTCTGTACTGACACTAATTTTATGAGACTAAAAGTGTTACTCTGGTCCACCAGTCGGAATATGGGTTTTTGGAGGTCACATAATCAATGAAGTTTTGGAGGGTCGTTTTTTTTTTTAAAGATTTTATTTATTTGACAGAGAGAAACACAGCCAGAGAAGGAACACAAGAAGGGGGAGTGAGAGAGGGAAAAGCAGGCTTCCCACCGAGCAGGGAGCCCAATGCAGAGCTCGATCCCAGGACTCCGGGATCATGACCTGAGCTGAAGGCAGAAGCTTAACCACTGAACCACCCAGGTGGCCCAATGAAGTTTTAACTCAGGTCCATCCACATGATCCAAAATGTCCTCAAGCCTATCCTGTGGTTATTTCCACAATTCCAGAATGTCTGATTGGACTTGTTACTCAGCAGCTGGCAGAATTCCTGTTTTGGTTTTATAACCTGTGGAGCGAGGGCTAATAAGATTAAAAAAAAAATTTTTTTAAAGCAAAAGCTGCTAGAACTTGTATCTACCTAAGAGAATAATAAACCAAAAAGGATACTGCAGTTCTGGAGGGATTCAGGGATTAGTGCCACCATCAGAAACTTAAAGGATGCAGGAATATTCATTCCCACATTTCCATTCAGCGCACCTGTGTGACCCATGCAGGAAAAAAAAAAAATGGATCTTAGAGAATGAAAGTGGATTATCATAGGCTTAACCAGATGGTGACTCAGTCACAGCTGCTATACCAGATGTGCTCATTGCTTGAGCAAATCAACACATCCCTTGGTACCTGTATGCAGCTATTGTTTCTGACAAATGCTTCTTTTCTCATACCTGATGATATAGACGACCAGAAGTATTTGCTTTTGGCTGCCAAAACTAGAAATACACCTTCACTCTTTAGATTTTGTCATAATTCAGTCTGTGAGAATCTTAATTACCTTTCTCTCCCACAAGATATCACACTAGTCCATTATATTAATGACATTATGCTCAGTGGACCTAGTGATATTTGTAAGTCAGAAGGTAGGGTATAAATCTGACAAAAATTCAGGGGTCCTCTATCAGTAAAATATCTAGGGGCCCTGTGGGTTCCAATTCTGTCTCCTTGATCTAGTAGAGCATATGTAGACCAACTATCAAAGATGACTTTTGAAGGGCTCAAAAGTTTGTGACATCACTGCCACCTCTGGGTTCCAAGCCCTTACTATTTCTAACACAATCTCCTGGAAAACTAGCATTTGTCAATACCACTCTGGAGATAATATGACAAAGTGGTTATATTTTATGGCATCAGGAAGATGTAAGCTGTGATCCTACCCTACTGCTGAGCTTTGTGACTCTGGGCAAGTTGTCCAAATTTTCAGTGACAATTTCTGCATTTTAAAAACCAAAATATTAGTACCCACTACTATAGCTATTTGGTAGATTAAATGAAAAAATGCATAAGTAGCTCTTCCTGAGTTTCCAGGCTTAATACATGTTATACTCTCATTATGATGTAGGAAAGATGTTAGGGTATAAAAATGCTAGCCAATAAACAATTCTTGAGATGTCTTTGATACAAAAGGGTGGTTTTATTAAAGCATGTGAAGAGGACCAATAGACAGAAATTGCTTTACTGGGGTCATGAGGGTAGCTCATTATATACTTTCAAGTTGGGAGGAGGTTAGGGATACCATCAGTCTCTAAGGAATTTTGAAAGCAAAGCTTTTTGGACCTTGAGGGGGCTAGCTTTTTGTTATGATAAGGTAATTTATTACTGTCTAATAAAACCTTAGTCATGAGACCCTTCAGATGTATATTGGCGGGTCGGATGCTTGAGACATGATTACCAACATGTACCTGGCAAGGTGGAGATAAAGGACATTTCCAAAGGAATTTTTATATGTTAAAGTAGACTTACAGGATCTTGAGGGTGCAGCCAAGATTGCTTTTTGTCCTTAGCAAAGTACTAACACTGAGACAGCTGAGTTTGTAGAGGAATGCTACTCTGCCTGTTTCAAGAATTTGTGAATGGACTATATGTAGTAAGAAAATTTAATTTTTATTTTGCTTTCATTTCCACATCCATTTTTTAAAATACCAGAAATGAACATAGCTATCATAACAAAATGAAGCCAAGAAACTTCCTCTCATGATCTGATACATATGAAAGTGTAATTGCTATAAAGGAAATTTAAATTTTACCTATTTTTAGAAACCACAGTACTCTACTAACTCACATTGGAAATTGAGAATTTTGTCTTTGCACAACAGTGATATCAGCCCATTTTCCATACAATACTTGAATCTCTCTTTTTTTTCAAAAACACTAAAACACAAAAAAAACACTAATTTAAAGTGCTAAGGTAATGTGTGCATATGTCAAAAACAATAAGCATAAAGTGAAATCTAGAGTGTTCCTATGAAGATGACTTCCTCTCCTTAATCCCAATTTCCCTATTTTCTTCCATAAAAGTGACCAAAATAACCAACTTTTTATGTTCTTCCAAAGACAGATAGTAGATTCTTTCTCTTTCTCATTCTTTTCCTTTTCCTACATCATCAGTTCCATAATATTCTCATTGATCTGCATTTTGATTTTATTATATTTATCAGCACATTGATACATAAAAGTTCACTTTATTTTTTTTAATATCTGCATGATATTCTGTTATAAGAATATCTTATTTGGGCACCTGTGTGGCTCAGTCCATTAAGCGTCTGCCTTTGGCTCAGGTCATGATCCCAGGGTTTTGGGATCAAGCCCTGAGTTGGGCTCCCAGCTCAGTGCAGAACATACTTCTCTCTCTCTCTCTGCTGCTCCCCCTGCTTGGGTACTTCCTCTCTCTCCCTTCCTCTCTCTCTCTGCCTCTCTCTTTCTCTCTCTTTCTCTGTCAAATAAGTAAAATCTTTTTTTAAATAATATCTTATTTTTATTTCCAGTTTTTTTTACTACTAAACATTATTTAAATTAATATTATATACATAGATTTTAACACATATGTACCTGTAGGAAAATTCTTAGAACTAACAATATAGGATATAAATATTATACTCCTTTTTCAAAAATAGGTTATAATAATTTTTATTCTCACTTAAATTTTAAGGAATATGGATTTTCCTACTCTCTCATTTTAATAAGCAATTAAACTTTTAAACAATTAAATAGATGGAAATCCTATCTCAATAAATGAATCCATTAAAGTCTCAGGATACAAAGTCAACATACAGAAATCTGTTACATTTCTGTATACTAACAATGAAGCAGCAGAAAGAGAAATTAAGAAAACCATCTCATTTACAATTGGACCAAAAATAATAAAGTATCCATGAAATAAACTTAACCAAAGAGGTTAAACATCTGTACTCTGAAAACTATAAAACATTGATAAAATAAATTAAAAAGGACACAAAAAAATGGGAAGACCTTCCTGCTCATGCATTGGAAGAACAAATATTATTAAAATATCTATATTACCCAAGGCCATCTACAAATTTAGTGCAAACCTTATCAAAACACTACCTGCATCTTTCACAGAACTGGAACAAACAATCTTAAACTTGTATGGAAGCACAAAAGGCCCAGAGTAGCTGAAGCAATCTTAAAAAAGAAAGGCAAGGCTGAAGGAACCACAATTCCAGACTTCAAACTATACTACAAGTCTGTAGTAATCAAAATATTATGGTACTGGCACAAAAATAGACACATAAATCAATGGAGCTGAATAGAAAATCCAGAAATTAATCTACAATTATATAGTCAATTAATCTTTGAGGAAGTAGGAAAGAATGCCCAGTGGGAAAAAAAGCAGTCTCTTCAACCAACAATGTTGGGAAAACTGGACAGCTACATGCAAAAGAATGAAACGACCATTTACCTACACCATACACAGAAACAAATCCAAAATGGATTAAAGACCTAAATGTGATGTCTGAAACCATAAAAATATAGAAGAGAGCACAGGCAGTAATTTCTCTGACATTGGCTATAGCAACATTTTTCTAGATATGCCCCCTGAGGCAAAGAAAACAAAAGCAAAAATAAATGGTTCAGACTACACCAAAACAAAAAACCTTCTGCACAAAAAAAAAGAACCAACAAAACTAAAAGGCAACCTACTAAATGGGAGAAGGTATTTGCAAATTACATATTTAATAAGGGGTCAGTACTGAAAATATAAGGAACTTCTACAACTCAACATCAGCAACAGCAGCAAATCAATAAAAAATGGGGCAGAATACATAAACAGAGATTTCTTCAAAGAAGACATACAGGTGATGAACAGACACATGAAAAGATGCTCAAAATCATTGCTCATCAGGGAAATACAAATCAAAACTACAAGGAGATATCATCTTATACCTGTCACAATGGCTAAAATTAAAAACACAAGAAGCAAGTGTTGGTGAGGATGTAGGGCAGAAAGGAAATGCCGTGCAGTGTTGATGGGACTGCAAACTGATGCAGCCACTGTGGAAAATAGTATGGAGGTTCCTCAAAAAGTTAAAAATAAAACTACTCTATCATCTAGTAATTACACTACTGGATGTTTATCCAAAAAGCATTAATTCAAAGAGATATGTGTACCCTCTGTTTATAGCAGTATTATCTACAAAAACCAAATTATGAAAGTGGCTCAAGGGTCCACCCATAGATGAATAGTTAAATAACTGGTATTTATACACAATATAATATTCTTCAGGAATAAAAATAATGAAATTTTGCCATTTGCAATGGCATAGATATAACTACAGAGTATAATGCTAAATGTAATGACTCAGTCAGGGAAAGACAAATACCAAGTGATTTAGCTCATATGTGGAATTTAAGAAACAAATGAGGAATAGAAAAAGAGAGAAGAAACATGCTCTTAACTATTGAGAACAAACTGATGGTCACCAGAGAGGAGGGGGCTGGGGGACAGGTAAAAGAGGTGATGGGGATTAAGGAGTTCATGTGTCATAATGAGCACTGGGTGATGTATGGAATTGTTGAATCATTAAACTATACACCGGAAACTAATAAAACACTGTATGTTAACTATACTGGAATTAAAATTTTAAAAAAAATAATTAAATTAAATTAAATTAAATTAAATTAAATTAAATTAAATTACAATAGCTAAACAAAATTGGTAAATCTTCAGCTAGACTAACCAAATTAAAGAGAGAGAGAACTCAAATCAATAAAATTACAACTTAAACAGGAGTCATTTACAACTGATAATAGAAATACAAAGGGTATGAGACTATTATGAAAAAAATATATGTAAATAAACAGGAAAATGTAGAAGAAATGAATACATTTATAAACATATAAACAATTAAAATTCAATCAAGGAGAAATAAAAAGTCTGAACAGACCAATAGGAATAAAAAGATTGAATCAGTAATCATATAAACATGTATATACATATATAATATACATATGTATAATTAGAAAAGAAGAAGAAAGAAAGAAAGATGAAAGAAAGAAATAAATAAAGAAAGAAAGTTATTTTACTGATTAATTGTAACAAACATTTAAAGAATTAACACCAATTCTTAGCAAATTCTTCAAAAAAACTAAAGAGGATAAAACACTCTTAAACTCATTTTACAAGGTTAACATTATACTGATCCCAAAAACAGGTAAGGAAAAAGTGAGAAAAGAAAAATATAAGCTAATTAATATTTTTGACGAATATAGATGCAGGAATTCTCAACAAAACACCAGCAAATTGAATTCAACAGCATATTAAAACAATTATACCCCATGATCAAGTGTGATTCATCCCTGGTATGCAAAGATGTCTCAACATTTGCAAATTAATATATGTGACACACCACATTAATAGTATGAAAGATAAAACTACATAATATTCTTCATAGCTGCAGAAAATACATTAACAAATTCAACATCATTTTATGATAAAAATTCTCAATAAATAGGTTATGAAGAAAATGTACTTCAATATAATGAAAGTCATATATGACAAGCACATACCTAACATTATATTCCATAATGAGAGGTTGAAAGTCTAAGCTCTGAGATCAGAAACACGGCAATAAGCTCACTCTTGCCACTATTCTTCAACATAGTACTGGAAGTCTTAGCCACAGCAATCAAGCAAGAAAAAGAGATAAAAGCTATTTAAATTGAAAAGAAAGAAGTAAAATTATCTCTATTGATGACATGATAGAAAATAGTTATAGATAGAACACCCCCAAGACTCCACTAAAAGAAAAACTAAAGAAAATATCTGTTAGGAGGTGACAGCTCAAGATAGCGGTAAAGAAAGACCCTGATTTTACTTACCCCCACAGACACATCAAATCTACAGCTTCATACAGAAAAATCTTCTCTGAAAAAGATGAAGATTAGCTGAACTCAACTCCCAAGCTCCTCCACAATAGCCCACATTTGGTGTGTTAACCCACAAGCAGAAGGTATCTTACAAATACAGAGTATTTTTCTGAGAAACAAGGGGTTCCCATCAGGCACCCAAACCTTGGGACTTGCACTGGAAACAAGAGCTCTGGCTTGGAAATGAACAGGGCTTATATCAAAGAGACACAAAGGTCTGTAAGAAACTGAAAATCAACTCTTAAAGAGCTCATGCACAGATCCCAAGATTTAGCACAAAAGCAGTAGGTTGAAAAGTGCTTAAATCCTTTGAAAAAAAATAAAATAAAATAGAGCATTTGCTAGAGGAGCTGGGGTTGGAAATCTCTCTGGGGATGGAGGAACTGGGAGGGGTCATTTTTTGCACTCTTCCTCTACCTTGCTTGTGTTGCTTGCTTCACTCCTCCACTTCCTATGAAGACTCACCCCACCATACCCAGCAGGGGACTCTGCTTCAGCTTAGTGCTTCCTGGAAGACCCACCCCACCAAATCTTGCTGGCAGATGTTATGCAATTCAGCACTCTGCTGCAGCTGTGTACTGACCCAAAGCGCCTTATGTTCCACCAAAACTCAGTAGGTACATGTATCTACACAGAAAATAACCTTTGAAAACCTGGCACTGGTAGTCAGGGGTTTATGCTTCAGGGCCCCATGGGACTATAACAATTGAAGAGAGAGTTCTTAACAGGCTACCACCCCAGAGCATTGCTGAGAGAGCAAACTAAAACACAACCCCAGTCTTCCCCTCCCCAGATTTTATTATTTTATTGTTTGTTTGTTTATTTATTATTGAAGTGTAATTAACATACAGTGTTATATTAGTTTCAGGTGTACAATATAATGATTGAACAATTCCATATATTACTCAGTGCTCATCATGATAACAGTACTCCTAATTCTCTTTTCTAGTTTACCCATCCCCCCATTCACCTTCCCTCTGGCAACCAGAATTTTGTTCTTCATATTTAAGAGTCTTGTTTTTAGTCTGACTTTTTTTTTCTTTGTTTCTTAATTTTTTTTCTTGTTAAATTTCACAAATTACTGAATTATGTGACATTTGTCTCTGTCTGACTTATTTTCTTAGCATTTTACCTTCTAGGTCCATCTAACTTGTTGCAAATTGCAATATTTCATTTATTTTTATGGCCAAGTAATATTCCAAAGACCTTGAAACAAATGAAAATGAAAATGTAATATTCTAAAAATAACAAATCACTTCTAAGAAGGAATTTTATAGTGATACATGCAAACTTCAAGAAGACAAGAAAATATTAAATAAATAATCTAACTTTACATGTAAAGGAACTAGAAGAGGGACAAATGAAGCTAAAAGTTAGTGAAAAGGAAGGAAGTATAAGAGTAGAAATAGAGAGTAAAAAGACAATAAAAAAGAATGATAAAAATAAGAGCTGGTTCCCATTTACTTTCCTCTCCCACTGTCCTCCAGGTTACCCCTCATGCACCGCAAGTAAATGGGAACTAGGGTCATCCAGGGAGGGAAACAAAACAACAGAGACTTTGGACACAGAAACAAACTGAGGGGCTTGGAGGGAGGGGGCTGGAGGGATGGGAGAGCCTGGTGGTGGATACTGGGGACACCTAAAGCGTGGAGCACTGGGTGTGGGGAATGGGGAATGAATCTTGGAACACTGGGAAAAAAAATTAAATAACAATAAAAAAATAAATTAATTTAAAAAAAGAGCTGGTTCTTCAAAAATGTAAACAAAATTGATAAACCTTTAGGTAGATAAGAAAAAAAGAGGGTTCCTGGTGGCTCAGTGGGTTAAAGCCTCTGCCTTTGGCTCAGGTCATGATCTCAAGGTCCTGGGACCTGAGGCGCTCATCTGGCTCTCTGCTTGGCAGGGAGCCTGCTTCCTCCTCTCTCTCTGCCTGCATCTCTGCTTACTTGTGATCTCTCTCTGTCAAATAAATAAATAAAATCTTTTAAAAGAAAGAAGAAAGAAAGAAAGAAAGAAAGAAAGAAAGAAAGAAAGAAAGAAAGAGAAAGAAAGAAAGAAAAAGAAAGAAAGAAAGAAAGAAAGAAAGAAAGAAAGAGAAAGAAAGAAAGAAAGAAAAAGAGTAAGGGTTCAAATTAAATTAGAATGAGAGAGGGGAAGTTACAATGAATATTAAAGAAATACAATCACAAAACAGTACTATAAATAATTATACACCAACAATTTAGACAACCTAGTGAACACAGATAAATTTCTTGAAAATACAATCTTAGAAAATTAACCATAATTAAATAGAAAATCTGAAGACTGATTACCAGCAAGGAGAGTGACTCAATAACCAAAAGCGTCCATGTCAACAAAAACGCAGGACCAGATGGCTTCACTGTTAAAGGCTATAGAACATTCCAAAAATATTTAATAGCTACCATCCCCAAGCTCTTCCAAAAAAAATATTGAATGGGAGAGAATTTTTCCAAACTCATTTTACAAGGCCAGCATTATCCAGATACCAAAACTAGAATACCACATGTGCGTGCGTACACACACACACACACACACACACACACACACACACAATTACAGACCAATATTCCTAATGAATATACATGCAAAAATTCTTAAAAATATATTAGCAAACCAAAGTCAACAATATGTTAAAAATTCATACACCACGATCAAATGGGATTTACTCAAGGAATGAAAGAATGGTTCAACATCAACAAATCAATTAATTTAATCTACCACATTAACAAAATGGAGGATAAAAGTTATATAATTATCTCAATAAATGCACAAAAAAGCATTTGATAAAACTCAGTGTCCATTTATGATAAAACTCAAGAAATTATGCATAGAAGGAACATATCTCCACATAAAAAGAGTCACAAATGACAAGCTCACAGCTAGCACCATACTCAATTGTGAAAAGCTAAAAAAATTTCCTCAAGATCAGCTCTCACCACTTTCATTCAACATAGTATTGGAAGTCCTACCTGGAACAATTATCCAAAAAAAAGAAATAAGATATTCAAATTGAAAAGGAAGAAGTAAAACTGTCATTATTTGTGAACAATATAATTTTAAATACTGAAAAATCCTAAGATTACACCAAAAAAACCCTATTGGAATAAAATAATTCAATAAAGTGACAAAACTCAAAATCAATATTGAAAAATCTGTTGTATTTTTATAAACAATGAACTCTCAGAAGGAGAATTTAAGAAAAAAATATCATTTATAATTGTATCAAAAATAATAAAATACCTAGGTGTAAATTAAATTGCTGGGTAAAAGATCTATACACTGAAAATTACAAAACAGTGATTAAAAAATTGAAGAAGAGTCCAAAGTCTCTTATGCTTTGTCTCCCTATCTGATTTACCCCAGTTCACATTTCCTTGGAAGGGAGGGGAGTGAAGGATGAGTGAGCCTTGTGGAGGGTATTAAGGAAGGCATGTATGGCATGGAGCACTGGGTGTGGTGCATAAACAATGAATCTTGGAGCACTGAAAAAATAAAATAAAATAAATGATTTTTTTAAAAATTGAGGAAGATACAAATAAATGAATATAGAGTATGCGGTCATGAATTTGAAAAATTAGTAATGTTAAAACATGCATATTACCCAAAACAATATATAGATTCAATGCAATCCATATAAAAATTCCAATGGCATTTCTCACAGAAATAGAAAAAAAAAAAAAAAGGGAGGGGCAAGATGGCAGTAAAGTAAGAGACCCTATTTCAAAAGGCCTCTCGAAGTGAGTTGAACTATCTACCAGGGCAATCTGAACACCCATGAAATCAGACTGAGATGTAAGACTACACACTTCTGCATCTCTATGGGGACAGAAGAGCATCAGCAGCTAGGTAAAGCAGAGCAGGAGTGCTCAGGCTAATTTCAGAGAAGTAGGGGGGGCCACCAGGAGTGACCCATTGGAAAGTAATACCCAAATATGAAAGTGCCCTGTGCTTGGGGACCAGCATCAACTTGCAATCTGGTTAAATGCACTCAAAAGCAAAGGATCTTCACCATTGCCAGGGTTATAAAACTCTGGCACCGAGCCAGGGATAGAAAGCACTCCCTGGTGCTGCAAGAAAGGGAAACTGGCAATGTGGAGTATCTTTAAAACTGCCACTTCCCCCACCCCTGCTGCTTTTTTTTTTTCCCTGCTTGGGCCAGGTGTGCACAACCCGCAAAAGAGGTGACTCTACAGACTTCTGGGCGACCTACGGGGTTGATTTATTGATAAATAGGTGATAGATTAGACAGATAGAGGATAGATGATAGATGATGATGGATGGTAGAGAGATAGATGGATAATAGATAGATGATAGGTGATAGATATAGATATACAGATAGATGATAGATGATAGATGATAAATGATGATTAGGTGACCTACCCACAATGGCTTGAAACTGGAACTCAATCACAACAAAAAGTTCAGAAGAAAATCAAACACTTGCAAGCTAAAGACTATCCTGCTCAAGAATCTGTGGACCATCAGAAAATCAAAGAAGAACTGAAACACTTCATGGAAACCAATGAGAATGAAGATACATCAATCCAAAACCTATGGGATACAGCAAGGGCAGTTCTAAGGTGGAAATACATAGCCATTCAAGCCTCAGTTAAAAAAATTAAAAACATCCAGTAATAAAATAAGTTATGAAGATGTAGTATACAACATGATGACTACAGGCAATATTGTTGTATTGCATATTATGTAACTTTATGTAGCAACAGGGAGAATACTAGACTTATGGTGTTTATCATTTCACAATGAATACAAATATCAAACCATTATATTGTACAACTGTAACTAATAATATATTGTATGTCAATTGTACCTTAAATAAATAAGGAAATAAATAAATAATAAACAAATAAATTTCTACACAAATTTAAAAAAAAAACATAGAACTAATAAATTCAGGAAAGTCATAAATGTAAAACAAACACATTAAAAACAATTGTGTTTTATATACTAACAACAAACTATCTGAAAAAGAAATGAAGAAAACAATCCCATTTACAATGACACCCCAAAAATAAGATACCTAGGAATATTTTCTTATTAAGTTCAATTAACCAACATATAGGTCATCAGTAGTATTGATGTAGTATTCAATGATTCATTAGTTGCATATAACGCCAGTGCTCAATTTAACCAAGGAGGTAAAAGATGTGTAAAATAAAAATTTTCAGAATATTCACAAGGAAATCTCTAAGAAAGTATCTCAAAAATATAGTAAAAATTGTTCATTGTTGAATATCTATTTAACCAAAAGAAAAATTGACAAATAGAAGAAGGAAAAAAAGAAATGACAAAAATAAATAACAAAATGGCCATTTACCTTAAATGCCTTAGCAGTAATAACTTCAAATGTATACAGGGTAGACACCAATAAAAGGAGATTGACAACAATCTTGGCTTAATTATAGTCTATAAGAGACATGTTTTAGACTAAATGACTCAAATAGAGTAAAAGTAGAAGAATGGGAAATGTTATGCCATGCAACCGGAAGAGAGATGGGATGGCTAATACTAATATCAAGCAAAACATACTTTATGCATAAATGTTACTAGGGACAAAGAAAGACATTCTGTAATGATAAAAGATAAATTCAACAAGAATACATAACAATTATAAATATATGTACCTAAAAGCAAAGCCTTAAAACCTATAATAAGTAAATAGATTTATTGATAAATAGGTGATAGATTAGATAGATAGAGGATAGATGATAGATGATGATGGATGGTAGAGAGATAGATGGATAATAGATAGATGATAGGTGATAGATATAGATATACAGATAGATGATAGATGATAGATGATAAATGATGATTAGACAGATAGATGATAGAGAATTTAAGGGAGAAATACACAATTCAGAAATCATAGTTTCTATAACTATAATCATAGTTATAAAGATATCAATACCTCATTTTCAGCATAGAACTATCCAGAAGATCATTAAGGAAATAAGACTTGAACAGTATTTTACATCAACTAGACCTAACATATATCTATATATAAAAAAACACCCAATAATACACATTCTTCTCAAGTGTGTATTAACATATATCTATATATTTAAAAAACCCGATAATACACATTCTTCTCAAGTGCATATGAAATATTCTCCCGATAGATCAAATGTTGGGATAGGAAACAAGTTCCATTAAGTTTGGAAGAATTGAAATCATACAAAATATAACATCTGGCCATAGTGGATTGAAATTAAAAATCAATAAAAGATACATTTGTGAAAAACACAAATTTGAGGAAACTAAACAATACACTCTTAAATAGGGAATGAACAAAGAAAAAGGCACTAGGGATATTAGGAAATACTTTGAGATGAATGAAAACAAAAAAATACAATATACCAAATACTATTAGATGCAATATGGCTGTGTTTTTAGTCATATTGCCTAGAATAAAAAGAAAGACCTCCAATTAATGACCTATTCATCTACCTTAATAAAGTAGGAAAAGAAATACAAACTGAAACCAAAACAAGCAGAAAGGAGGAAATTAAGAGTAATACCTAGTAAAGATTGGAATGGAAATAAGTGAAAGAGAATACAGAAAAATAGAGAAAATTTACTAAGTCAAAATCTGTTTCTTTGGAAATGTCAACCAAATTTATAAACCTTTAGCTATACTGGTAAAAAAAAAAATTAAATTCCTAATATCAAAAAAGAAAGAAGAGATATTACCTTCAACCTGATAGAAATAAAAATTATAAGTATAAATAACTACATACTAAAAACAAACAATCTAGATGGGATGGACACATTCTGAGAAAGAAACAAATTTCCAAAACTAATTCAAAAAGAAAAATGATTTCTGGAGAGAACTCCAAGTTAGAAAATAGAAATAATAATTTTAAAACTTCCTACAAATGAAAGTCCTAGCCCAGATGGCCTCATTAGTGATTTCTCCCAAACATTAAAAAAGTAAACACCAGTCTTTCACAAGTTCTTCAAAAATAAATAAATGAATAAATAAATAAATAAATAAAATAAAATAAAATAAAATAAAATAAAATAAAATAGGAAGGAATATTTCCCTACTCATTGTATGAATCCAATATATATTGAAATTAAACTCAGAAAAAGAAATCACCACACGCACATACACACACAAAAATATATATATATGGGGAAAAAAGTCCTTAACAAAATTCTTAGAAACTGAATTGAGGAATATATAAAAAGGAGTATAAACCTGAACAAGTGACATTTTTGTCAGAAATACAAGGTTGATTTAACATTTGAAATGATCAATGATTACTAGAGATAATAATTAAGGTTGATTTTAGTAGAGTGGCATGAGCAAAAGGGAGGAGCCACCAAACTGTTCATCTTTCATAAGAATATTCTTTAAAAAAAAATCACCAGAAACTGTCCAAACTAACTTTGTAGGAGATTTTGCAAACAGAGATTTGAGGCACCCAAAGAAAGATTCTATCAAGAAAAAAACATTATTAAAATTGCAGAAAAGTTTTTTTATGGTTTTGCTCACTCTCACCACCCACACAGCATGCTGTCAGTCTTGGTCTCAAGAGGCAGCAACCTGGCTACCAGAAAACCCATTGACTGGAGGAAGAAAGGAGAGCAGGCCTTATTTACAAATGTCTGTGTACCTCTCTTCAAACCTGACTGGGAAGTACTTGAAGGACCAACTTATTTATCTCTTCTTTAACCAACAGATAGGAAAAGCAGCTAGCACTGTTTATTAAGCTATGCGGGAACCACAAACCTGTAGATGCAGAGCAAGATTCCATATGGAGACATACAGTAGACTATCTAGGCCCAAAGGAAAAGCTAGGATGAAGCCCATTGGTAAATTAAGACATACAAAAGCAGTTACATGTATGGAATAATTTAGAAATCCAACCAGGTTGCCTGCACACTCAAGTAGAATGCATTTTCTTTCTTTTTATTTCTTTTTTTGTTTTGTTTTTTTTGCTTTAAGAATGCATTTTTGGGGCGCCTGGGTGGCTCAGCTGGTTAAGCAACTGCCTTTGGCTCAGGTCATGATCCCAGAGTCATGGCTCCCTGCTCAATGGGAAGCTGCTTCTCCCTCTCTCACTCCCCCTGCTTGTGTTCCCTCTCTAGCTGTGTTTCTCTCTGTCAAATAAATAAATAAAATCTTCAGAAAAAAAGAATGCATTTTCATAAAGTGCTGAGAAGGCTTTGAGATTTCCCTTGGGTGATATCCAGGCTCAGAGAAAGTCTATGTAATTGATGAAAATTTGACCCAGCACAAAGCCATTCTGATTTGTCTTGGCTGTCAGTTCCTGACATTAGAAGAAATCTCAATAAAAACATTAGCTGAGGGTCACTTGGGTGGCTTAGTTTGTTGTGCCTGACTCTTGATTTCAACTCAGGTCATGATCTCAGGGTTGTGAGATTGACCCTTTCATCAGGCTCCATGCTGGGCACAGAGACTACTTAATATTCTCTATCTATGCCCCCAACCCACCCCTGCTCAACCTCTCTAAAAATAAAAATAAATAAATAATTAAAAAGTAAGGCCTTTCTGATTACAAATCACAGAAAGGAAATACTTTTTTTGATTTAAATTCAATTGATTAATATATAATGTATTATTAGTTTCAGAGGTAGAGGTCAGGAATTCATTTGTCTTATATAATACTCAGTGCTCATTATATTTAAAAAAATATTAGCTGAACATGAGCTGAGGGAACATAGATTTCAGTGAGCACACATGATAAGGGGTAGTTTTTACCAAAATAGTTTGGAAAAGTTTCAAAATAAACTACTATAACTTTCAACATTTTTTTAATTCAGCAAATCCTGGAATTATGGGCTGAATGTTTGTATCCAACCCCCACCAAATTCATGCTGAAAGTGGCATTTGGAGATGGGGTTGTTGGGATGTAATTAGTGTTTGATTATATCATTATAGTGGAGCACTCATGATGGGATTAATGGCTTTATTCAAAAAGGAAGAGAGAGAGAGCTCTTTACCCCACATATCAAGTAAAGGGCATCTCATAAGGAGAACGCAGTCATCTGTAACCTTTGCAGAGAGAGCTCTTACCAGACCCTGACCTGCTGGCATCTTAAACTTAGGCTCCTCAGCCTCCAAAAATGTGAGAAATAAATCCTATTGTTTAAGCTGCCAAGTCTACAGTACTTTGTGACTGTTTGAGCTGACTAAGACAGCTGTGGAGGGGAGAATAAGATTTCCAAAGTTGCCCCATTATAATAGACAAATGCCCAATTTTTAATAAAAATCCAAGGCAAAAAAACAACAATAACAAAACAGGAAAACATGGCTCATTCAATGAAATAAATTAACAGAAACTGTCCCAGAGGAAGCATATATTGTACTTACTAGGCAAAGACTTTAAAGGGAGAAACAAAGTATTCCCTCTGTTCCTCAGTCATTTTTCTAAACTGTATGTGCTGGTGGATGCAAAAATTCTCAAGAAAAAAAATGAGCAAATCAAATCAAACAGTACTTTAAAAAATCACTCTCCACAATCAAGCAGAATTTATTCCTAGGCTGCAAGGGTTGTTCAATATTTCCAAATCAGTCAACATGATATATCACAGTAATAAAAAGATAAGAACCATATGATCCTTCCAATAGATGCAGAGAAAGCATTTGACAAAGTACAACATCCATGCATGATAAAAACCCTCAAAAAAGTAGAGATGGAGGGAATTTATCTCAACATCATAAAGGTTATATATGAAAGACCCAGAGCTAATATGATCCTCATTTAAGGAAAAACTGAGAGCTTTTCCTCTACAGTAGGAACAAGGCAGGGATGTTCAGTATCATCATTGATATTTCACATAGTACTGGAAGTCCTAGCCTCATTAATCAGACAACAAAAAGAAATAAAATGCATCCATATCAGCAACGAAGAAGTCAAACTTTCACTATGTGCAGATTACATGGCACTCTATATAGAAAAATCTAGGGACGCCTGGGTGGCTCAGTTGTTAAGCATCTGCCTTCAGCTCCAGGCCATGATCCCAGGGTCCTGGGATCCAGTCCCACATTGAGCTCCATGCTGAGTGGAAATCCTGCTTCTCCCCCATTCTACTCCCCCTGCTTGTGTTCCATCTCTCACTGTTTCTCTCTGTCTCCCTTTCTGTCAAATAAATAAATAAAATCTTTAAAAAAATGTGAAGAATCCACCAAAAAATTGTTATAACTAATATACTAATTCAGTAAAGCCACAAGATTTAAAAAAAAATCAACATAGAAATCTGTTGCATTTCTATAAACCAATGAAACAGCCAAAAGAGAATTAAGGAATTATTCCTATTTGCAATTGGACCCCAAACCATAAAATACCCAAGAATAAACCTAACCAAAGACATAAAAGATCTGTACTCTGAAAACTGTAGAACACTGATGAAAGAAATTGAAGATGACACAAAGAAATGGAAAGACAGTCCATGCTTATGGATTAGAACAAACATTGTTAAAATGTCTATACTACCCAAAGCAATCTACAAATTTAATGCAAGATGGTATCAAAATACCATCAGCATTTTTCACAAAGCCAGAATAATCTTAAAATTTGTATGGATCCAAAAAAGACCCAGAATAGCCAAAGCAATCCTGAAAGATAAAAGCAAAGCTGGAATCATCACAACTCTGGACTTCAAGCAATATTACAAATCTCTATTGATCAAGACAGTATGGGACTAGCACAGAAATAGACACATAGATCAATGGAAGAGAATGAAGAACTCAGAAACAAACCCATAACTGTATGGGCAATTAATCTTCAACAAAGTAGGAAAGAATATCCAATGGAAAAAAGGCAGTCTCTTCAACAAATGGTGTCAAGAAAACTGGACAGAAACATGGAAAAGAATGAAATTGGACAACTTTCTTACACCACACATAAAAATAAATTCAAAATGGGTGAAAGACCTAAATGTGAGGCAGGAAACCATCAAAAACCTAGAGGAGAACATAGCAACCTCTTTGACATTGGCTGTAGCAACTTCTTACTAGATATTTCTCCTGAGGCAAGGGATACAAAAGCATATATAAATTATTGGGACTTCATGAAAATAATATGTTTCTGTACAATGCAGGAAACAATCAACAAAATTAAAAGGCAACATACAGAATGGGGGAAGATATTTGCAAATGAAATATCTAATAAAGAGTTAGTGTTCAAAATATATAAAGAATTTATAAAATTCAACAACCTAAAAAACAAATAGTCCAGTTAAAAAAATGCACAGAAAATATGATAGATATTTTTGAAAGAAGACATACAGATGGCCAACAGACACATGAAAAGATGTTCAACACCACTCAGCATCAGGAAATACAAGCCAAAACTACAATGAGATATCACCTCACACCTCACAGTAAGAATGACTAAAATTAACAACACAGGAAATAACAGGGCTTGGTGAGGATGGAAAGAAAAGGGAACCCACTTGCACTGTTGGGAATGCAAACTGGTATCGACACTCTGGATACAATATGGAGGTTCCTCAAACAGTTAAAAATAATACTACCCTACAACACAGTAATTGTACTAGTAGGTATTTACCCAAAGGATACAGAGATAGAGATTCAAAGGAGCAATGTTCACCCCAACTTTATCTTTTTTTTAATTTTTTTAGATTTTATTTATTTGACAGAGAGAAACACAGCCAGAGAGGGAACACAAGCAAAGGGAGTGAGAGAGGGAGAAGCAGGCTTCCCGCTGAGCAGGGAGCCCGATGTGGGGCTAGATCCCAGGTCTCTGGGATCATGACCTGACCCGAAGGCAGTCGCTTAACCAACTGAGCCACCCAGGCGCCGCCTAGTTCACCCCGAATTTATTAACAGCATTGTCAACAGTAGCCAAAATATGGAAGGAGCCCAAATGTCCATCATCTGATGAATGGATAAAGAAGTGATATATATATATATATTCTCAGCCATAATAAAGAAAGATATCTTGCCATTTGCAACAGTGTGGATGGACCTAGAGAGTATTGTGCTAAGCAAAATAAATCAGTCAGAAAAAGACAAGTACCACATGATTTCACACATATGTGGAATTTAAGAAACAAAACAAATGAACATAGATGGAAAGAGAGAGAGTGAGAGCGAGAGCGAGAGAGAGGAAACAAACTCAACTATAGAGAACACACTCACTCATGGTTACCAGAGGGGAGGTTGGTGGGGAGACAGGTTAATTAGGTGATGGGAATTAAGGAATGCACTTGTTGTGATGAACACTGGGTGTTGTATGGAAGTGATGAAACACTAAATTCTATGCCTGAAACTAATATTATATTGTATGGTAACTAACTGGAATTTAAATAAAAACTTGGAAAACAAAACAAAATAAATAACATAAAAATAAAATAAATAATATAAAATAATAAAATAAATAATATAAAATAATAAAATTAAATAAAATTAATAAAATAAAATAATAAAATTAAATAAAATTAATAAAATAATAAAATTAAATAAAATTAAAAAGTAAAATAAAATAAAATAAGATGTCCCCTGGTAATCATGCAGCTGGAGACTCAAGGGAACTCTTTTTATCTCTCTTGAACACTCTTGATGTGAATATCTCCCCTTTTTTGGTATCCTATCCTGCTAATCAAGCAACTTTGGACTCCCTGAACTCCCGGAGCTGTCGCCTTAACTCAGAACAGCTAGTGGGCCTCATTTCACCTGGGTTTCCCCTTCTAATTACCAATTGTTGGTAGTAGTATGGGAAAGCTATTGATTTTTCTATTTGCTATGTTTTCACACTCATTATCCCTACATTCCTGACTTTTGTTGGATTCATCATGTTTTCTTTGTCCTACTTTCCCCTCTATAACGGCCTTTGTCTGGCTGTTGAGAAAGTCTCAGTTGTGTGCTCATACTTCATCTTGAGGTTCCTTGCAGTCTGTCTGTGAGGTGCACCTGTGTACTGTTCTGTGTTCAGGAAGGGTAATATGTACCTGCAGCCATCCTCTCCATGGTAACAACTTGAATCTGAGTATTCCATGCATCGTTCCAGCCCCAGAAATGGAAGGCTTTAGGGAATCTGACTTGGCATGAGTGAGAGGAAATTGTGGGGAAGACCACTCTCCAACAATAGCCCACCTGCATGTTTGCCCCAGGTCACCTAACACCCTGCACACTCATGCCCTTCTTGTTGACTCACCATTATCTTCCCCACAGTGGCTACTCCAAACCCATCCACACATTTCAAGATTTCTGACTCCACCTTCCCTCCCAAGCTAACTCTTATTTGATTTAACTTCTGCAGCTAAAGGAATTCTCCCCTGTGAAATTGCCCAAAATATTTTCTGTAGCTGTGAATTTAAGTCATCTGGAAAGAAATTTCCATCAAGCTCTGCCAAATGAGTACTTTTTCTACTGTCAGTCCTCATGGTGATCTCATTGTAGGTGTGAGACCTCCAGTCACAGTCACCTACCCAGTGGGATAACTCAAATAGAAGCCTTACCACTGGGTGGAGGGCTATACAGCTATGAGGCATGAGAAAAGACCCTCTCCTCATCTTTAGGTAGGACAAGAATTGGGCAAAGTTTTTAACAGTTCTGATATTTTTTCTCAGTAATCCCCAATACTTCCTTCTGCTTAAAGATTCTATTTGATACTAATCTCCAAACCTGAAACTGCCACTGAGATGCTTTCCTATTGTTTGGTATTAATTAGAATTAGAAAACACCAGTTTACCATCCTCCATACAAAAAGCATTTGAACTCATATAAAAATCATTTTTGATATGTAATTTGTTCTGAGAAAGGATTTGAAAATATATGAAAGTATGAAGAGAGTAAGTATAAAGAGAGGAAAAAAATAGCCCACATCCAGAATAACCACTATTAACATTCTGGTGTGTTTCCACTTATTTCTGTGTCTCGCTGTGCATGTGTGCAGTTGTACATGAATTGAATACTACTGTACAGGCTGTGTTTGCCTGTTAATTCAGCACTGGGCTACAGACAGCATTCAACACTCATACAGGGAGATGCATGAACCACTTGGTAATAAATAGTTTTTAAGTCACACACACTGTGCCCTGATATCTTTTATGCCTATGGCTGTTTTAGAGAGAATTATCTAATTCTGAGGTTGATATGTTCTCTGTAGAAGTTCTGGAAATACATTTTCAGCTCTAGTCCCAGGTTTGTTTTAAACCAGAAAATCCTGTGAACTGTGAGTTACCAATTAGGGGTATTTTAGGAAGCAGTAAGTAAAGATCTTACATCAGACACCACCTGAAACTGAAAATAAAACAATCCGCTTTTTTTTTTTCCTCTTCAATTTTGGCTTCTCAAGCTCAAAATGAGCATGTGTAAGAAATAGAGGAGAAAGGAGCAGGGAAGATAAAGAGGGTATGAGCATGAGCCCCCAGAAGATATCACCAATTGTGCTACTTTTCATCACAAAGAGAGCTCTTGTTGCAAAGAGTGAGACAAGAGAGACACTAGCCTTGGGCATAAAATTTAAGGGAGTACCAAAAATTGATGGATAATATTTCAACATAGAATTCAAAATTAATGCCAAAAATCCATGAGGAAAAGATCATATTTAAATATATATATATAGGATTACTGATAGATCCATGATAAGCCACACTGGAGCTTGGGACAAAGGGGAAAAAAGAGCATTCCACTGACCTTATAATTTGTGTACTGATTTTTATTTTTTTAATATAAACAAAATATAATTTTTTTTGATTTCTGATTTTTTCAGGGCTCTCTTAAATTTTGCATCCAAGCAAGAACACCACTGACCTTGTCTAGCCCACCCATTGTCTGTGACATGAATTAAAAGCATCAGCCTTCTGGGACGCCTGGGTGGCTCAGTTGGTTGGGTGACTGCCTTCAGCTCAGGTCATGATCTCGGAGACCTGGGATTGAGTCCCACATCAGGCTCCCTGCTAGGTGGGAAGCCTGCTTCTCCCTCTTTCACTCCCCCTGCTTGTGTTCCCTCTCTTGCTGTGTTTCTCTCTGTCAAATAAATAAAATCTTAAATATATATATATTTAAGATATATATAGATTAAAAGCATCAGCCTTCTCAGACACTGAGGTTCTGTTTCCTTATCTTGTCTCAGAGCCTGGCCCCCTAAGGGATCTTGAAAAGTCCTATGAGCAAAGGAGATGGGATGGACCAGGTGATAGCTACATCTCCTTTCATCTTAAACACTGATGCTCTACACTAATGAGAATGTTCTCTAAAACCACATCTGGAAACAGCCAAACAAGAGGGGAAATGTGGTTTCTCTTCCATCATTAAAAAATAGTATAGTGTTAATCCCTTGTATAATAACTTTTTTCAGAATAGATATATTTATTTTAAAAGTTGGAACTTAAAACTTTCCCTCACAATATAATTTGTTCTTTCTTTTGCTTAATGTTGAGCATAATCCCAAAAACCTGGGCATCTGGTGTTAATAACAGCATATTATTTCATTGATAATCACTCAGTGTTCCCTGCACTACATGCACAGGTCCTTCAATACCACGTTATAATGCCTCAAGTATAGCAATAAAGATGCTGCAGCTATCCACTGTTTTAGCAGCCTCTGGGAGCATCCTGCCAACACCAATGCTGACCATTTATTCACCCAGATCAAGGTATATGGGGCATTATCATCATTCAGAAGTTCTCAGTAGCAAATTGTAGCACTCTTTTTCCTGACAAACAGGTATGTTCAGAATGCATCATTGCTCACAAGAGGTAAAGTAGTAAATTTGTCAATAATTTGATTTTATCACTCAAGGTAAGTTCAGTGTTATCCCTTGTAATAGTGCTAGAGTCTGTGGTCAAAGGAATGGGGCTGATACAAAAGTGAAGGTCAAGCAAGTCTTTATTTCACACCAAGCATCGAGAATTAAACTGACCCAGGTCAGGGTCATCTCTGTAGAGAGAACAACCCCGCCTAATTTCTCAGGCTAGCTTTTATAGGGCAAACCCCCAAACCACAAGCTGACCAGGGGCACATAGCTTCCTAGAGTTAATTTGCATTTCCATTGTTCAAGATCCAGGATGTTAAGGGCATTTGGGCACTCCCACCTGGTCCTAAGTACCGGGAACTGACCCACGGGGCCGCCGTGCATTCTTAATTTGCATCTCCATTGCTCCTGGAACTGGGAGTTTAAGGAGGCTAACCAATTGGGCGTCTTCCCCAATCTGGCTCACCTTTGTTTTCCAGGAACTGGCTGCCCATATTTCCTAGAGCTGTTTTTCTGAGCAAACAAGATGGCAACTTGGACATCTAAATAGTCCTTACATATCCCCCCCCTTTTCTTTGGGAATAGGTGAAATCTGTGACCCTTCTGCTAATTCTATGTCCTCCTGTTGTAAAGAGTCGTATTGAACTCGTAGGGCTAGCATTCTTACTTCTCTGATTCTCCTTTGTACAAATAAACAACAGTTCTTAATGCAAGGGCCAAAGAGCAACATCAATAATAACAAAACCAGGGGTCCCACAACAGTTCATACCCAAAAACAGCATTCACCTCCCAGGGCTACACAGAGCCCCCACTTTTTCTAAAAACAGTTTGTCAAGCCCTCTTCTACTCTGCAGTACTACTTGACTCGGAAGCTCCCATTCCATTAGGCAACAATAAAAGTAAGAACAAAGTTATTGTCTTTCGAGTCTTAGCTTCAGTCCACAGTCAGCAGGGTCCATTGGCAGCTGTGTCCATCTCTGGGGGGCATCCTTGTCCTCTCAGCTCGTTTGATGTGACATGCATGAATCCAGGTCCTGGCGCCTTCTACTTTTACTGCCATGAGGATGGTCAGGATGACAGTGAACGGTTCCTTCCGGCAAGGTTCCAAGTTTCCCACTTGATGGCAGGGTATCCAAACCAAGTCTGCGGGTTGGTAAGGATGTGGCCCCACCTCCATCTCAGTGTAGGCAGCTCCCACCCTGCATGGGCTCAATTTAAGACAGACTGCAGCACCTGCAGTGACTGGAGGACAGACTGGTCAGTCATTTCCACCAAGGCAATCTCTTGTAGCCTTGGGCAGAGGGGAGGCGGTCTCCCAAACATTATTTCAAATGGTAACCTTGTTTAAATAGGAAGTGCACTGTGCCCTAAGGAGGGCAAAGAGAAGAATATCCACCCATCCACTGCCAGTCTCTAGAATTAACTTTGTTAAGGTCTCTTTAAGAGTCTGGTTCAGGGGTGCCTCGGTGGCTCAGTTGGTTAAGCGACTGCCTTCAGCTCAGGTCATGATCCTGGAGTCCTGTTATCGAGCCCCACATCAGGTTCCCTGTTCAGTGGGAAGCCTGCTTCTCCCTCTCTCACTCCCCCTGCTTGTGTTCCTCTCATGTGTGCCATCTCATGTTTGGTGGAGAAAGACTCTACCCAGCCTGAAAAAGTATCCACAAAAACTAACATGTACTTGTGTCCATATTTTACCTGTCTTATTTCTGTAAAATCCATTTCCCAATAAACTCCTGGTTTCCTACCCCTCTCCCTCTTTCCTCTCCCCATCCTGGTTCCTCCTGCGTTTACCGCCTGACATTCCACTCTATTGCAGTGAGTTCTCCCTTACCTCCTAGAGGAGTCAAGCAATCTCCATGAACCATGGCTCTGACAAAGCTGCACTTTCTTTCTGACACCTGATACCTTTTTCCTGTCATCCCCCACAGGCATGACTCATACTCCTCAGCGGCTATTAGCAAGTCATCAACATAATGTAACAGAGTGACTCCCAGGGTAGAGGTCCTGTACTCATGTAAATTTTCATGTAGAAGAGCCTCATCAAAGATCTTGAATCCTTGGGGAAGTCTTGTCCAGGTGAGCTGGCCCTGGAATCCCTCCTGTGGGTCAGACTACTCAGACACAAAGAGGGGCTGAGACTCCTTTGCCAGAGGTATGCAGAAAAATGCATTCTTGAGATCTAGGATGATATACATGGTTCTCTTGAGGTCCAAGAGGGAGAGTAGAGTATAAGGGTTAGGCACAGTCAGATGGATATCTTCAACCCATTTGTTAACTTCCCACAAGTCCTGAATGGGTTGGTACTCCCCAGTCTTGGTCTTTTTGATGGGCAGAAAGGGTGTGTTCCACGGAAGCTTTCAAGGGACTAGGATCCCGTCTCCTCAGAGATGGTTGCTATGTTTTCTGATCCCTTCCTTTGCTTCTCAGGGGAGGAGGTACTGCCAGACGCAAACAGCTGTAGTGGCCGCTTTTAACTGTACCAGTACTGGAGGCCATCCCTTGGCCAGGCCAGGAGGCTTTCCCTCTGCCCAGACTTTGGGAAACTTGACCTGCAGGGTTTGGATAAGACCTCCCTCCTCTGTCTCCTCTGGTTTTGAGACTGGCTTATAAAGGAGGTGTTCATCTACTGCTGCCACAAGCATCTGCACAGCGGGTTGCCCCAAAGTCACAGTCATGTTTCCCTCTGAGAACTGAATGCAACCCTGGAACTTGTGCAGGTTGTCTCTTCCCATCAGGTTATATGGGGCATTAGAAAGGACCAGGAATCAATGTTTTATGATTCCCAAGGCCAAATTCAAAGTCCTCTCTGCTGTCCATTTATGTCCTTTTGTGCCATTTGCCCCTATACCCAGGTTTCCTCTCCAGAGAGTTTTCCCATAGGCCTGAGCAACAATGAAAATCGGGCTCCTGTGTCCACCACAAAGTCAATTGATTTCCCCTACAACGTAATTCTAACCTGAGGCTTTGGAAGGGGTTCCAAACCACGGCCCCTTCTTTGGTGGCCAGCATTGCCATTTTTTTCTTAGGGAATTCCCTGGCCCAGTGTCCTTTCTTCTTGCAGTAAGCACACTGATCTGAATCTAAGTCTCCCCGCTTGATTTCTCTGCATTTAAGCTTTTCATTCCATTGACCATTTCCTACCTGCCTCTTGTTCTCAGGTGCCTCAGGGTCGATTGGGCTGTATATTTTATAGGCTTCAATAAGTCTTTTCAGAAAAGCCCCTGGGGAATCATCCTTACTTTGAGTCACCGCACTAATCTTGGATAAATTTATGGGCCTCTGTGCAGCAGCCCAGTATCCCCCCAACAGAGCCTGGTGGTAGAAATGGAGACTCTCCCTACCTTTATACGAATCTCCTTGAAGATGAAACTCATTTTGCAAGACAATAGCAGTTGTAAAAATTCAGAAACAGACATTGCTATTGATCTAGGCAAAGAGAAAGCAACTATTTACATTTTTAATCTTGGTCTGTGCCGACCACATTTAAAATTCCATTTCAAAGTTTTCCATCCATAAACCTCCTACAACTTTCCTTTACATTTAGTATTTGTCCCATGCCATTTCTTCCAAACAACAATCTCATTTAGGACTAAATTACCTTCTTTTAACTCCAACAAAAATGTATTTCCATTTCTTATCTTTCTTACTAATCTACTTTTTCACCTACAGATTTTTTTCCCTTATTTCCATCAGTCTTAGTTACAGTTATCAGAATTTTGCACTCTTTAGAAACCTTAATCTCCAGTGAAGACTGAGGAGTAACCAATTGTAAACTGTTACACCAGAATTTTATATCATTGGGCTCACCTAGGGTCAGATGTCCTAGTTAGCCTCACAACCATCATTTAACAGTAGTTTAAGCATACAATCTGGGACAGTGGTTTTACTGGGCTTCCCTCCCATTGTGAATGGTGTTGCAGACAAAAGGTGGGGTACTTTCAGATGCTGTCCTGCTCACGTCCCTCGCAGGAACTTAGGAGCATCTTAGCTAACGTCTATCCATATAAGCCCCCGACCAGGCTACTCTGGGGAGTAGATGACCATTATGCCATATGATACTCCACAAGACTCAGGGTGCAGCCCACTCAGACTTCGTAGCCTCAGTGGTGGAGCAAGACACAGTCACACACTCAGGCACTCTTCAGATTCAGACAGCTTGGACACCTGCCCAGGTGCCCCTGACTAATGGGAGGTGATCATTTCATCCAATAGGATGGGTCTGACTGGCACTGACCCCAGGGCCTACCTGGTCCGATGGGAGGATCCAGTCAATTGTCCCTAGTTTCTTCTTGCGGGTCCAGCTCATACACAACAAATAACACAACAACAAACAACACAAGAAGTAACAGGAAGACAAGAAAGACAACCACAAACACAACCACCTAGCCTCGGGGGACTCAAAGCCCCTGGCAACCACATATCGAGGGATGGGGTGTCCCTGCATCCACTCTGGCCCTGAGGAGCTATACTGCATCCAGTTTCTCCCTGGTGGGCCACGTCCCTGGAGCTCTGTAGACAGAATAGAACAGAATCTCGAGCTCTTACCAGATCTTACCTTAACTCCAGAGGTTTTTCCTCAAAATTCTGATGCTGGCTCAGTCCTCGCCGTTTGATACAAGACAAGCCCCCAAATGTTAGAGTCTGTGGTCAAAGGAATGAAGCTGATACAAAGGCAAAGGTCAAGCGAAGCTTTATGTTGCACCAAGCACCAAGAATTAAACTGACCCAGGTCAGGGTCACCTCTGTAGAGAGAACTACCCTGCCTAATTTCTCAGGCTAGCTTTTATAGGGCAAACCCCCAAACCACAAGCTGACCAGGGGCGCATAGCTTCCTAGAGTTAATTTGCATTTCCATTGTTCAAGATCCAGGATGTTAAGGGCATTTGGGCACTCCCATCCTGTCCTAAGTACCGGGAACTGGCCTAGTGCATTCTTAATTTGCATCTCCATTGCTCTGGGAACCAGGAGGTTAAGGGGGTTAACTGATTGGGTGTCTCCCCCAATCTGGCTCACCTTTGTTTTCCAGGAGCTGGCTGCCCATATTTCCTGGAGCTTTTTTCCTGAGTAAACAAGATGGTGGCTTGGACATCTAAATAGGTCCTTACAAATAGATCTTACAAAGATAATTCTCCTATTTGTTAGATGTATTTTTCTGAATAATGGCAAAAGAGAAGCGGCAATGCTGACATACATAATCCTGAGATCCTATAAAAAATATAACTGATTCAGATTTCTATGATAATTCCTTCCCTAAAATGTGTTTCCGCATCTCTGAGAGTGCCATGCATTTGAATAACGTATGTTATGTGATCATGGCAGAAACAAAAAGCTTGAAATTGGCCAATTAATGTATCATATGCATGCAGCTTGACCCAAGGAGTCTGACCTAGCACTGGGTGGCAGATTGTTGGAGTTTCTTTTCATCAAACCAGTGAGAAAAGAAAGCTACCTCTTGTTTAAGGATGTGCTAATGAACAAATCTTCTATCCAGAGTTGTTTATAGGCAGACATATCTGAGGCAAAGATGCCAATATTTAACACAAGTAAGGATATACTTCCCTTGGGCCGGGCCTGAGTGTAATGGCTCATACCCCACAGATTTATCTAGTCTAATTTCTGTGATAAACACTTCAAGATGCTGGGAACAAAACTGGATGAAACCTAGCCCTTGCACTTCGACTTCCCTTCCAGTGGGGATGTTTGCAATAATCAAAGGGGATTATGGGATTATATTAGAAAAAGATAATTTCTTGTGCATCAGATATGATCTCCATACAGGAGGGTGCATGTAAGTGAAACAAAAGAAGGTGAGTGGAAAGGGGTCTAGGCAGAGGGAACAGGGTGAGAAACAGGTAAGCAAGATGGCCTCTTATTTTCCACGGTATTCTCATGACCTGGAATGCTCTCTTGTACCTAGTAGATGTTCAATGAGTTTTGTTGAATATGTGAAACAAAACAGAAATATCACCAGTGGAATATGTCAGAATCATTTTCCATATAAATTTTAAAATGCTGCTAGCAACTGAAAAAGGTGCATATACCTACTGAATCAGGCACCTTTGCCTGTCAAGGATATTATCTCCTTGGGGCTCACTTCCAGTACTGTTCTATCCATCAGTCCTTTCTTCTTTTTCTCCTTTCATTCTACAGAATAAACAGTGGTTCAAAAGCCCAATGGAATGAAGCAACATGGGGACTATGATCTATAATTTCAAGGCTTTGAGTTATTAATGTAATCTCACTTTTAATTCACTGAGTGATTTATTGAGCTACTGTGAAAACATGGATGTGAACTGGATTGTCAGATCAACTTTATATCGACTGGGGCCTTATAAGAAATAAATGTAAGTCAGGAGAGTTATGAAATAACCTCCAACCACATCTCCCTTTTTTCAAATATTTTTTAGTGTTCCACAATTCATTGTTTATGCCCCACACTCAGTGCTCCATGCAATTCATGCCCTCAATACCCACTTCCAGACTTACCCATCCCTCTCCCCCTCCCCTCCAAGAGCCTCAGTTTCCTTCTGAATCCAGAGTCTCTCCTGTTTCATCTACCTCCCTGATTTACTCCACTTCCCATTGCCTTTCCTTCTCCTACTGTCCTCCATATCATTCCTTATACTCCACAAGTAAGTGAAGCCATGTGGTACTTGACTTTCTCTGCTTGGCTTATTTCACCCGGCATAATCTCTTCCAGTCCTGTCCATGTTGCTACAAAAGTTGGATATTCATCCTTTCTGACGGAGGCATAGTATTCCATTGTATATATGTACCATATCTTCTTTATCCATTCATCTGTTGAATGGCACCTTGGCTCTGTCCACAGTTTGGTGAATGTGGCCATTGCTGCAATGAACATTAGGGTACATATGGCCCTTCTTTGCACTACATCTGTATCTTTGGGGTAAATACCAAGTAGTGCTTTTGCAGGGTCATAGGGTAGCTCTATTTTTAATTTTTTAAGGTATCTCCATACTGTTTTCCAAAGAGGCTGCACCAACTTGCATTCCCACCAAGAGTGTAAGAGGTTCCCCTTTCTCCAAAGCCTCTATAGCACCTGTTGTGTCCTATCCTGTTAATTTTGGTCCTTCTGACTGGTGTAAGTTGATATCTCAATGTGGTTTTGATTTGAATTTCCTTGATAGCTAGTGATGACGAACATGTTTTCATGTGTCTATTAAACATTTGTATGTCTTCTATGGAGAAGTACCTTTTCATATTTCCTGCCCATTCTTTTATGTGGTGATATTTATTTTGGTTGTTGAGTTTGAGGAGTTCTTTTTAAATCTTGGATATCAGCCCTTTGTCTGTAGTGTCATTTGCATATATCCTCTCCCATTCAGTGGGTTGCCCCTTTGTTTTGTTGACTGTTTCCTTTGCCGTGCAGAAGCTTTTTATTTTGATGAAGTCCCAAAAGTTCATTTTCACTTTTGTTTCTTTTGTCTATGCAGACATGTCTTGAAATAAGTTGCAGTGGTTGATGTCAAAGAGGTTACTGCCTATGTTCTCCTTTAAGATATGAATAGATTACTGCCTCACGTTGAGGTCTTTCATCCATTTTGAGTTTTTCTTTGTGTGTGGCATAAGAGAATGGTCTAGTTTCACTCTTCCATACATAGCTGTCCAATTTTCCCAGCACCATTTATTGAAGAGACTGTATTTTTTCCACTGGATATATTTTCCTGTTTTGTTGAAGATGATTTGTCCATAGATTTGGAGGTCCATATCTGGACCCTCTACTCTGTTCCATTGTTCTCTGTGTATGTTTTTGAGCCAGTACTATGCTGTCTTGGTGATCATAGCTTTGTACTAAAACTTGAAATCAGGTAATGTGATTCCCCTAGCTTTGTTTCTTTTCTTCTTCAACATTTTCTTAACAATCCAGGGTCTTCTATGGTTCCACATAAATTTTAGAATTGTTTGTTCCAGCTACTTTTTTTTTTACTTTAAATTTGTTTTATTTTTTTCAGTGTTCCAAGATTCATTGCCCATGCCCCACAATCAGTGCTCCATGCAATACGTGCCCTCAGTACCCACCACCAGGCTCACCCATCCCCCCACCCCATTCCCTCTAAGACCCTCAGTTTTTTTCTGCATCCAAAATCTCTCATGTTTCATTTCTCTCTCTGAATTACCCTACTTCCCATTTCCTTTCCTTCTCCTACTGTCCTCTATATTACCCCTTATGCACCACAAGTAAGTGAAACCATGTGTTACTTGACTTTCTCTACTTGGCTTATTTCACTCAGCACAATCTCTTCCAATCCAGTTCATGTTGCTATAAAAGTTGGATATTCATCCTTTCTGATGGAGGTGTAGTATTCCATTGTATATATCCTGCTACTTTGAAAAATGTTGGTGGAATTTTGATCAGGATGGCACTGAAAGTATAGATTGCTCTGGGCAGTATAAACATTTTAACAAAGTTTATTCTTCTGATCCATGAGCATGGGATGCTCTTCCATCATTTTGTGTCTTCTTCAATTTCTTCCATAAATGTTCTTTAGTTCCTTGAGTACGGATCCTTAACTTCTTTGATTAGATTTATTCCTATGTATCTTATGGCTTTTGGTGCATTAGTAAATGGAATCGATTCTCTGATTTCCCTTTCTATATTTTAATTGTTAGTGTATAAGAACACAACAGATTTTGTATCCTGCCACATTACTGAATTGTTATATGAGTTCTAAGAGTTTGAGGGTAGAGTCTTTTGGGTTTTCCACATAAAGTATCATGTCATCTGCAAAGAGAGACAGTTTGACTTCTTCTTTGCCAATTTGAACACCTTTTATTTCTTTTTGTTGACTGATTGCTGTTGCTAGGACTTCTAGCACTATGATGAACAGTAGTGGTGAGAGTGGGCATCCTTGTCTTGTTCCTAATCTCAGAGGGAAGGCTGTCAGTTTTTCCCCATTGAGAATGATATTTGCTGTGAATTTTTCATAGATTGATTTTGTGATGTTGCAGAATGTTCCCTCTATCCCTATACTTTGAAGGTTTTAATCAAGAATGGATGTTGTATTTTGTCAAATGCTTTTTCCTACATCAATTGAGAGGACCATGTGGTTCTTCTTGTTGGGAACGGTGCATGATCTTCCCCTCCCACCATGCTGCAAGCCACCAAAAACTTTGGTGGAGGTACCCATGAATGTGGTTGAAAGCCCCTCCAGGCTTTCCCCACCAAAAATCTGGAAAGCCACATACTTTGTGGGCCAGGGCAATATGTCCTTTGTTTCCCTGGGACGTGCACTTGGACAAGCGCTCATCCAAGGCACATTGTTCCATTTAATCCTCCTCCTGGTAATCATATCTCTATCTGTATTCCTTGTTCCCTCTACCTCAATGGTCTCAGCCTCTGTGGATTTAAGCAATCACTCTGCACCCTGCAGTAACAATACTGACCCTGTCTCTATGGCAAGGTGCAAAAACAGTTAAAGATCTATTTGACACAGACCTGGATGATCAGCAGGCTGTGCTGATCTGGCACAATTGTTCTCACTGTTTAATGGAAAACTACAGACTTTACTTTGATCTCATGAGCTTACCTTAGTTATACAAAATAACTTAACTTTGGAAAGCCCACACACGTCAGCCTTGGTGCATAGCTCTTTGGTCCAAGTTGACAAATCTGTACACTGGAATCATGAAGGATGATGGGAAAGAACACTAGGAGGGGTGACACAAAGGTGATGTGAGTCTATTCACAAACTTCCCTTTTTTCCTGACCTTCACTTATACTATGTGTTTATGGCACTTTCCTTTATAGCGAAAATCAGTAGTTGGTAATTATAACCTGCATAGATACACATTGATTGAGACTATTATCAATACCAATATACTTAATAGTTTAAATGTAGTATACTTAATAGTTTAAATGTAGTTACTTAAAGTTTCCACAACCACGCATTCACCTTTTGCCTCTGTGATCACTCTCTGCCTTGCACTGCCAGGGCTAAAACACTCCATTGACATAAGATAAGACAGAACCAACTGTTTGCCTAAAACTAAATTGATGTGACTGCTGGTGGACCAGGGTCTGTTTCTGCCCACAATTAAGGATGCTCTGTTCTAAGTTTATGGCACCTGAACGGCGCCAATGTCTTGGAGAATTTATGATGGGAAACCTGAAAGAAGTCTGTGTAAGCCCTTACAAATCTCTTTTACCATACACCCTTCCCTCGGGATGATCTTTAACCAAAAAGCTTTAAATAAAGAACCCTGAAGACACGGTTTTCAGGAGAGCCCCACACCACTTTTCGAGTCTGGTCTCCTCATATCACCGACTCCGTCACCACCTTCTGGAAGCCCAGACTGTTGCCGGGATTGGCTCCCGGCATCTTCTCTCTTCTCTTATTGATTTGTTCTATCATGTTGATTGATTTGTAAATGTTGAACCACCCTTGCATTCCATGGATAAATCCCACCTGGTTGTGGTTGATCATCTTTTTAATATACTGTTGGATCCTATTAGCAAAGATCTTGTTAAGAATTTTGGTTTACATATTCATCAGGGATATTGGTATGAAGTTCTCCTTTTTGATGGGATCTTTATTTGGTTTGGGATTAAAGTAATGCTGGCTTCATTGAAAGAGTCTGGATGTTTTCCTTCTGTTTCTATTTTTTGAAACAGCTTCAAGAGAATAGGTATTATTTCTTCTTTGAATGTTTGGTAGAATTCCCCAGGGAATCTGTCAGGTCCTGGGCTCTTGTTTTGGGGAGGTTTTTAATCATTGCTTCAATCTAGTTACTAGATATTGGTTTATCCAGATCGTCAATTTCTTCCTGTTTCAGTCTTGGAAGTTTATAGGTTTCCAGGAATGCATCTATATCTTCTCAGTTGTTTAACTTATTGGCATATAACTGTTGATAGTAATTTATGATGGTTGTTTCTATTTCCTTGGTGTTAGTCATGATCTCTCTCCTTTCATTCATAATTTTATTAATTTGGGTCTTCTCCCTATTTTTTTGGATTAGTTTGGCCAATCGTTTATCAATCTTATTAATTCATTCAAACAACCAACTTCTAGTTTTGTTGATGTGTTCTACTACATCTCTAGTTTCTAATTTGTTGATCTCTGCTCTGATCTTAATTATTTCCTATCTTGTGTGTAGGGTTGGCTTAATTTGTTGTTGATTTTCCAGTTCTTTAATGTGTAATGAGAGTTGCTGTATTCAGGATTTTTTAATTCTTTTGAGAGAGACTTGGATGGCTATGTATTTCACCCTTAGCATTGCCTTTGCCATACTCCATAAGTTTTATATCATGGCATCTTCATTCTCATTGATTTCCATGAAATGTTTAAGTTCTTCTTTGATTTCCTGGTTGATACAAAAATTCTTGAGCAGGTTAGTCTTTAGCTTCCAAGGCTTAAATTCCTTCTGAACTTTTACTTATGGTTGAGTTCCAGTTTTAAGGCATTGTGGTCAGAGAATATGCACGGAATTATCTCAATCTTTTGGTATCAGTTGAGCCCTGATTTGTGACCTAGTTTATGGTCTATTCTGGAGAAAGTTCCATGTGCACTCGAGAAGAATGAGTATTCTTATCTTTGGGGTAAAATGTTCTGAATATATCTATGAGATCTATCTGGTCCAATGTGTCATTCAAAGCTCTTGTTTCTTTTTTCTTTTTATTTTTTTATTATTTATTTATTTGACAGAGATAGAGATCACAAGTAGGCAGAGAGGCAGGCAGAGAGAGTGGAGGAAACAGGCTCCCTACTGAGCAGAGAGCCCAGCATGGGCCTCGATCCCAGGACCCTGAGATCATGACCTAAACTGAAGGCAGAGGCTTTAAACCCCTGAGCTACCCAGGCACCCCAAAGCTCTTGTTTCTTTGTTGATTTTCTGTTTAGATGATCTGTCCATTGCTGAGAGTGGTGTATTAAGATTTCCTACAATTAATGTATTTGTCTCAATGTGACTCTTTATTTTGCTTAAAAGTTGGCTTATGTAGCTGGGTCCTCCCATGATGGGGGAATAGATATTTACAATTGTTAGATCTTCTTGGTGGATAGACCCTTTAAGAATAATGTAGTGTTTTTCTGTATATCTGATTACAGTGTTTAGAGTAAAATCTAATTTGTCTGATATAAAAATCACTACCCAGGCTTTCCTTTGAAGTCCATTCACATAAAAGATGGTCTTCTATCCCCTCACTTTTACTCTGGAAGTATCTTTAGACAAAATGTGTCTACTGTAGACAACATATGGATGGGTCCTGTCATTTTATCCAGTCTGCAACTCTCTTCCATTTATTGGAGTATTTAGGACATTGATGTTGAGAGTGATTATTGATAGGTATGTTTTTATTGACATCATGTTGCCTGTGAAGTTCATGTTTCTATATATTACCTCTATAAATTTCTTTTCTATGTCACTCTTGGGTTCATTTCTCTTTTATAGAACCCCTCTTAATATTTCTTGTAGTGCTGGCTTGGTGGTCGCATAATCTTTTAGACCTTTCTGGTCCTGGAAGCTCTTTATCTCTCCTTCCATTTTGAAAGTCAACCTTGCTGGGTACATTATCCTTGGTTGCATTTTTTTTTTCAAGTAATTTCTTGAATATGTCTTGCCAGGCCTTTCTGGCTTGCCAGGTTTCTGTGGGAAGGTCTGACATTATTGTCCTCCCTTGGTACGTAAGGGATCTCTTCCACCTACTGCCCTTAAGACATAGTCTTTGAATTAATGATTCATGAATTCCACAATTATGTGACTGGAGGTTTTTCTACCATCATTAGTCTTGGTGGTGTCCTCTCTGCCTCTAGGACATGAACATTTGTTTCATTCCCCAGATTAGGGAAATTTTCATTCATAATTTGTTCAGCTATATCTTCTACCCTTCTCTCTCTCTCAAGTCCCTCAGGGATTCCAATAATTCTGATATTGCAGTATTTCATGGCATTTATTTCCCTAATTCTATTTTCATGGGATTTTAGCTGTTTGTTCCAAGACTTCTCTTGCTCCTCCTTCTGAATCCATCTGTCTTCTAGATCACTAATGTGATCTTCAGCTCACTTACCTTACTTGTTAGTGTATTTAAATTAGATTAGATCTTATTAATAGCCTTTTAACCTCTGCCATTTCAACTTTCACTTCTGCCCTTAGAGCTTCTATCCTGCCACTAATGTTCTTTTCTAACTTAGCCATTGCTTGGATAATTGCTACCCTGAATTCCATTTCTGTCATATTGTTTGTGTTCATATACAATAGTTTTGTAACAGAGGTTGCAGTCACAACCCCTGGTTGTTCCTCCTCCAAGTCATTTTTGTGAGGGGTGGTTGAGGGGATGTAAAGCTGAATATATCAACCATGATCCAGGTGAGTTGCTCATTGGAAGGTTTTGGGGCAATCAGAAGTCACCTCCAAGAAGGAAAAGGAAAGAAAAAAAGAGAGAGGAAAAGAGGAAAGAAGCAAGAAAAAAATCCAGCCAAAACGGGCCCCAATGGTGGAATTTATATGGCAGAGAACCAAAAAAGAGTAAAGAAAAAGACCATCTAAAGTAAAAAAAAGTTGAAGAAATCCAAAAGCAAAACTCAATCCAAATGACCCCCAACAACAGCATTTATATATTACAAAGACAAAAACAAATACACAGAATCACTGACAGAAGTATAGGATGGGAAGGTTAGTACAAACCCTCATTGTGGGCAAGGCAAGTATTTCAGTTCCTCCTGGGTGTTTCTTGTTATTATTGTTAAAAGACTCCATTTTCTAGAGATATAAAGAAATTAAAACTGGTTTATATATAGGGCAAATATTTAATAGGAATGAAAGATTACCTTGAAGCTTATATCTATATGTGTATTTAAAAGAAAAAAGGATGAAAAGAAAGGAAAAAAGAAACAGAAACAGATATGCGTTTGAAAAAAGTTCAAGGTAAAAGGATATGGAGTGTTGTATTAAGTATCACATTGTAATAGTAAGTTGGTTAAAAATGATGAAACAAAAGCTGTGAGAATAAATTTAAAATTTAAAACAATAACTTAAAAATAAAAATAAAATGAACTTAAAATAAAATGAAAAGTTGTATCTATAAAATATACAGATTTGGGGGCACTACTGGGAGCTTACTATATTGTTTTTTCCATGATCTTGGGGTTTTACACTTTTATGGAGACGTTTTGGTGTTGTCCTCTTATTCTTCTGGCTTGCCTTCTGGGGGAGGAGCCTGCCGCATTGTTTTTTAAGTCATTGTGGCCTGGGATGAGTATCCCAGCTCCCTTTCAAGGGGATCAACTCTATGGAAACCAGATGTTCAGGCTTTTGTTTTCTGGAGGATTTGTTCTTTCATGACTTTTTTGCAGCTTTTTGGAGAGTCAGGGCAAAGTAAGCTGTGTGTACCCATACCTCCATCTCAGAGAGAGGCCTCAGTTAGCTCTCTTCTGGATGATGTGGGGCACACAGACTCCCTCTGTATTTTCCCCTGCACTCCGCCACCTCTCACAGGTAGCACGCACCCACAGTCACTAGCCACAATGGTGCCCAAAGCCCCTGCTTGTCGCTTCACTCCCACGCCACAGGAACCGCGACTGTTACTGGTTTGTGCAAGCTTGTTGCTGTTTGCACACTCTCTGGAGCCCACACCCATGCTGGGAGCACTAATACACCCACCATCCCACACATCACGTGAAAGGTTGCAGAGTCACCTCCATCACAGTTTGTATGTGTCTAGCCCAGGCCACGGACCAAGGGCATAGTTAGAGGCTTCCTGCTACCAGATTCCTTCAGTAGCACCTGGGAGCGCTTTCTAGCCCTGGTCTGGGGCCACAGCTTCATGTCCAAGCCAGCGGCTATCAGCTTTTCCTGGTTGTATCTTAAGACCCTTTGTTTTTGAGTGCTTTTAACCAGACTGCAACTTGATGCTGGTGGTCCCCAAGTACAGGGCAATTTCTTACTGGGGTATCATTTTCCAGTGGGTCACTTCTGGTGGCTCCCTACCCCTCCTTTTGTTCTCCAAAATCAGTCCAAGCATCCCCCTCCCCTTTGCCTCTCCACTGATGCTCCTCTTCCCCTGTAGAGATCCAAAAGTGTGTAGTCTTACATCTCTGACATTATTCTGATGGTCCTCCCTTGGTACGTTGATTTAATGGGTGCTCACAGTGTTCTTGTAGATATTTAGCTCACTTTGGGGGACCCTTTGAAATGGGGTCTCCTACTTTTCCACCATCTTGCCCCTCTCCCACATCTCCCCTCTTAAAGGTATTCCACTCTTTCTCTGTTATCCCCATCCTGCCCCAATATTTTAATATTATAACCAATGGACACTGAAATACTCTAATCAATTCCTCTAAAGTTTATAAATGTTTACATTCTATTTCTGTACTGTCACATTCCAGAAGAGTGACCCTCCCCAGTTTGGGGGCAGCAATATTCCACAGACCACGTCAGAGCAGCACTGCTTTCTAGGGTGTCTGGGTACTAGAGTTAGAGGAACTGAATCTGAGTGCCACACCTGAGGAGGCGAGCCACTGCAGCATGATTGCCGAGGGAATGAATACACCGAAGAAAATAGAAACTGAGACTGATTGAGACTTGAACTCAAATATGCAAACTCATTTCAAACTCCTTTCTGTTGGCCTCTCTCTTGAGAAGGATGTCTTACAGGTAAAACATTTAGAAACATTGTTACATATACATTACAACATTTTACCTGTTTCTAAAAACACCCTGCTATTTTAGAAGTCAGAGTTTATGTAGTTACAATTATGTGTATTTCTTCTTTAGCACATCTTGCCATCATCCGGTCTTTATTTATGAAAGGAAGGAGCCAATTACTGTTTTTCAAGCATTCAAGTGAAAATGAACCTAAATAGTCTCTGTCTAAGATCAGTCTTGGACTTGAAAAACAAAGCTATTCCTCTAGTGCTTCTGTTTGAAAGAAGGGGCCCAATTCTCCAGGGATCCAATTCTGAAGACACACAATCAATTGGTTGTGTTAGGGGTGAGTGGGTCACTTTTCTTCTCTCTCACTCAACCATAGTCCCAAACACAGCTCAAGGGGGGCATAGAAATCTATATCCAATGCTCTGGTGCACGTAAAAATCCCTTCAAGGCTGAGAAACACAATTTCCAGGATTCTACTTATAAAGATTCTTATTCAGTACATCAGAAGTGGACCCAGGAATGTGTATTTAAACTAGCTTCCAGTGATTCTCATGTATGTGGTATAAAAGAAAAATTTTGCTGTAGACACTTGTTAAAAACCACAGGACAGATTTCTTTAAGCTACTATAGTAGGGTAAAGAAACTTCAACATAGAACTGTGCCGGGAGCCAGCCCCAGCAACAGTCAGGGTTCCCAGAAGGTGGTGACGGAGTCGGTGATATGAGGAGACCGGACTGGAAGAGTGGTGTGGGGATCTCCTGAAAACTGTGTCTTCAGGGTTCTTTATTTAAAGACTTTTAGTTAAAGATCATCTCGAGGGAAGGGTGTATGATAAAAGACTTTTGTAAGAGCTTACACAGACTTCTTTCAGGTTTCCAATCATAAATTCTCCAAGACATTGGCACCATTCAGGTGCCATAAACTTAGGACAGAGTGTCCCTAATTGTGGGTGGAAACAGACCGTAGTCCACGGCAGTCACATCAATTTAGCTTTAGGCAACAGTTGGTTCTATCTTATCTCAATGGAATGTTTTCTCCTCTGGCTGTGCAAGGCAGAGAGTGATCAAGCAGGCAAAAGGTGAATGGGTGGTCGTGGAAACTTTAAGTAACTACATTTAAACTATTAAGTATATTACATATAAACTATTAAGTATATTACATTTAAACTATTAAGTATATTACATTTAAACTATTAAGTATACTGATATTGATATAGTCTCAATCAAAGTGTATCTATGCAGGTTATAATTATCAACCACTGACTTCCGCTATAAAGGAAAGTATCATAAACACATAGTATAAAGGTCAGGAAAAAGGGAAGTTTATGAAGAGACTCACACCACCTTAGGGTGCAGAGTGATTACTTAAATCCACAGAAGCCAAGACCATTGAGGCAGAGGGAGCAAGGAATACAGATAATAGATGCAGAGATATGATTACCGGAGGAGGATTAAATGGAACAATGTGCCTCGGATGAGCACTTGCCCAAGCGCAGGTCCCCGGGACACAAAGGACATATTGCCCCGGCCCACAAGATATGTGGCTTTCCGGATTCAAGGCAGGGAAAGCCTGGGGGAATTTTATCCACATTCACGGGCACCTCCACCAAAGTTTCTGGCGGCTTGCGGCCTGGCGGGAGGGGCAGATCACACCGTCCCCGACAGAACTGAGCTCAATTCAGGAGACAGCAGACAGATGGGTGTCTATAGCCAACAAGCGGAGTGAGGGGTCTGTGGATGGAGAATCACTATTACTATTACTAAAGGATTAGTAACTATTACTAAAGGATTAGGCATCAGGGGTAGGGGAATTTTTCTTAAACAGGGTTAGTAGAATGTGTGCTAAATGCAGGCCAAGGACCTGGGCATCATAGAGTGCTGGCAGCTTGACTACCGGTCAAGGGTCAAGGTACCTCACTAAACTGACAGGATTCCTGTGGGAAAGGGCCCAAGCCAAGGCCTAGTTAAGCAGAGCACAGAGGAGCCTGAAAGTGATGCTTGCATTTATGATGTAGAGAGAGAGAGAGGGAGACAGAGACAGAGAGAGTTCTGAATTATTTTCCAAGTATGAAAGAGCCTGCTTATGATTCTTTTATAGAGACCATTTATTACTTCCTATGCACTTTGATCAGAATCTCTATGATAGATACACGCCCCATAGTCAGGCTTTGTGTTTTCATGAAAAGCAAGCAAATCTCTATAGGAGTCACTTGGTTTCAGATTCTGCTTTGTACATCTGTGACAGTTCTTTGAGATTCTCAATCTCATTTGCTGGATTCCCAGAGCCCAGCATGGCCATGTCTGCCTCACTCTTGCCTCAAGTCACTCCTGCATTGTGATGTCGCCAGAGGAAAGTACTGGAACATGTGTCTATGTTGATACCATTTGTCCATCTGCGTCCCATCAAATTTAAATGATCTATAAGAAGTCACATTATCTAAAATCTACTTTGCCCAGCTGTACACTGAGGATAATGCCACATATTTTCTAAGAAATTTTAAGAATTGAAAGAATTAATAGATGTCAAAATGCTTTGAAAGCTGTAAAACTCTCTGACTCTATCAACTTGTTTTATTGCTCTCTTTCTCTTAAATACTTTTTCACCTTTCATCAATAATTCTGCTTAGAATCTAATGAATACCATTAGATTATGCATGTAGAGAAAGGAAGAGCTCATCTATTGACAGTCTCTTGACTCATGAGGGAAAAAATAATTAATACTCATATAAAAGTATGATTTATGATTGTTTAGTTCTATTATGTATAGAAAGAGAGACAGTTAAATTCTGCAGGAGGTAATCCAAAAAGCCTGAGCCCTTGGCACCTGATGAGCTTACTGCTACACACACACACACACACACACACACACACACACACACACACAGTTTCTCAGGCAATTTATATGTACTCTTTAAGTTAAAACTCTTATCAAAAGGTTATCTCCGGGGCGCCTGGGTGGCTCACCTGGTTGAGCGACTGCCTTCGGCTCAGGTCATGATCCCGGAGTCCCAGGATCGAGCCCCACATCGGGCTCCCTGCTCGGCGGGAGGCCTGCTTCTCCCTCTCTCACTCCCCCTGCTTGTGTTCCCTCTCTCGCTGTGTTTCTCTCTGTCAAATAAAAATAAAATATTTAAAAAAAAAGATACCTAATGCAGATGATGTCTGAAAGCCTATTAATCAAGAAACATTCTTATGTTTCTAACAAGTTGTGTGTGTGTGTGTGTGTGTGTGTGTGTGTGTGTGTGTGTGTGCTGAGAAACTGGGATTGGAAGACTAAATGATTCATTCTTATTTTTTACATGGTCTTTTTTTCAGATTTTTAAAAATTTAATTTGATTTGTTCAGTGTTCCAAGATTCATTGTTTATGCCCCACACGCCGTGCTCCGTGAAATTCATGCCCTCAATACCCACTTCCAGACTACCCATCCCCCTACCATTCGCCCTTCTAAAACCTCCAGTTCCTTTTTCAGAGTCCAAAGTCTCTCATGCTTCATCTCCCCTTCTAATTTACCAGAGTTCACATTCCCTTTCCTTCTCCCACTGTCCTCCAGGTTTCCCCTTATGCTCCACAAGTAAGTGAAACCATGTGATACTTGACTTTCTCTACTTGGCTTAATTCACTCAGCATAATATCTTCCAATCCAGTCCATGTTGCTACAAAAGTTGGATATTCATCCTTTCTGATGGAGGCATAGTATTCCATTGTGTATATGTACAACATCTTCTTTATCCATTCATCTGTTGATGGGCACCTTGGCTCTTTCCACAGTTTGGCAATTGTGGCCATTGCTGCGATGAACATTGGGGTGCATATGGCTCTTCTTTTCACTACATCTGTATCTTTGGGGTAAATACTCAGTAGCACAACTGCAGGGTCATAGGGTAGCTTTAATTTAGTTTTTTAAGGAATGTCCACACTGTTTTCCAAAGTGACTGTACAAACTTGCATTCCTATTAACAGTGTAAGAGGGTTCCCCTTTCTCCACAGCCTCACCAACACTTGCTGTTTTCCTGTCCTCCTTCCATCTCAGGAATAAATCCCATCTGGGGACGGTGGGTAATCATTTTAATGTACTGTTGGATCCTATTATCTAGGGTCTTTTTGAGAATCTTGGCATCCATATTCATCAGGGATAGTCTGAATTCTCCTTTTTGATGGAGTCTTTGTCTGGTTGGGGGATTAAAGTAATGCTGGTTTCATACAAAGTGTCTGGAAATTGTCCTTCTGTTTCTATTTTTTGAAACAGCTTCAGGAGAATAGGTATTATTTCTTCTTTCAATGTTGGTAGAATTCCCCAAGGAATATTTCAGGTCCTGGGCTCTTGTTTTTGGGGAGGTTTTTGATCACTGCTTCAATCTCGTTACTAGACATTGATCTATTCAGATTGTCAATTTCTTCCTGTTTCAGTCTTGGAAGTTTAGGTTTCCAGGAATGCATCTATATCTTCTCAGTTGTTTAACTTATTGGCATATAACAGTTGATAGTAATTTCTGATGATTGTTTCTATTTCCTTGGTATTAGTTGTGATCTCTTCCCTTTCATTCATAATTTTATTAATTTGGATCCACTCCTTTTGTTTTGGATTAATTTGGCTTATGGCTTATCAATCTTATTAATTCTATCAAAGAATCAGTTTCTAGTTACATTGATGTGTGCTACTGTATCTCTAGTTTCTAATTCATTCTAGGTCTCTGCTCTAATCTTAATTATTTCCTATCTTTTGTGTGGGGTTGGCCTAATTTGTTGTTGATTTTCCAGTTCTTTAAGGTGTAATGAGAATTGGTGTATTTGGGATTTTTCTATTATTTTGAGGGAGACTTGGATGACTATGTATTTCCCTTTAGGACTTCTTTGCCATATCCCATAGGTTTTGGATTGATGTATCTTCATTCTCATTGGTTTCTGTGAAATGTTTAAGTTCTTCTTTGATTTCCTGGTTGATCCAAAGATTTTTGAGCAGGATCGTCTTTAACTTAGAATTCAAGTGTTTGAATTCCTTCTGAACTTTTTCTTATGGTTGAGTTCCAGTTTCAAGGCACTATAGTGCCTTGATTATTCAAGGCAATAATCTCAATTTTTGGTATCAGTTGAGCCCTGATTTGTGACCTAGTATGTGGTCTATTCTGGAGAAAGTTCCATGTGCACTCTAGAAGAATGAGTATTCTGCTGTTTTAGGGTGGAATGTTCTGAATATATCTATGAGATCCATCTGGTCCAATGTGTCATTCAAAATTCTTGTTTCTTTGTTGATTTTCTGTTTAGATGATCTGTCCATTGCTGAGAGTGGTGTGTTAAATTCTCCTACAATTAATATATTCATATCACTATGACCCTTTATTTTGCTTAACATTTGGCTTATGTAATTGGCTGCTCCCATGTTGGTACATAAATATTTACAATTGTTAGATCTTCTTGGTATATAGACCCTTTAAGAATGATGTAGTGTTCTTCTGTATCTCTGATTATAGTCTTTAGATTAAATCTAATTTATCTGATATTAGGATCAGTACCCCAGCTTTCTTTTGAGAACCATTGGCATGAAAGATGGTTCTCCATCACTGCACTTTCAGTCTGGATATATCTTTAGATTTAAAACGTCTCTCTTGTAGACAGAATATGGATGGGTCCTGTCGTTTTATCCAGTCTGCAACTCTGTGCCATTTTATGGAAGCATTTAAGCTGTTCACATTGAGAGTGATTTTTGAAGATACATTTTTATTGACTAGATTGCCTCTGTAAATTTCTGTTCTGTGTCACTGTTGAGTTCTGTCCTCTTTTATAGAACCACCCTTAATATTTCTTGTAGTGTTGGCTTGGTGTCCCATAATTCTTTAGACTTGCTGGTCCTGGAAGCTCTTTACCTCTCCTTACATTTTGAAAGTCAACCTTACTGGGTACATTATCCTTGGTTGCATTTTTTTTTCATTTAATTTCCTGAATATGTCTTGCCAGCTCAGGCTGCCAGGTTTCTGTGGATAGGTCTGGCATTATTGTGATGGTCCTCCCTCTGTATGTAAGGGATCTATTCCCCCTAGCTTCCCTTAAGATATATTCTCTTTATTAGTGATTTGTGGATTTCACAATTATGTTTTTGGAGGATTTTCTAGACTCGTTGATTTTGGGGGATGTCCATTCTCTCTCTAGGACACAAACACTTGTTTCATTCCCCAGATTAAGGAAATTTTCATCTAGGACTTGTTCAACTATATCTTCTAGTCTTCTCTCTCTTTCTACTCCCTCAGGGATCCCAATAATTCTGATATTGGAGCGTTTCATGGCATGATTTATTTCCCTAATTCCATTTTCATGGGATTTTAGCTGTTTGTTCCAAGACTTCTCTCGCTCCTTCTTCTCAATCCATCTGTCTTCTAGATCACTAATGCAATCTTCAGCTCCACTTACCAAAGCTGCTAGAGTATTTAGATTAGATTGGATCTCACTGATAGCATTTTAACCTACTTCTGCCCTTAGATATTCTATCTTGCCACTAATGTTCTTTTTCAACTTAGCCATTGCTTGGAAAATTGCTACCCTGAATTCCATTTCTTTCATATTGTTTATCTCCATATACAGTAGTTTTGTGACAGACGTTGCAGTCTCTGCAATTTTCTCCTGCTGGGTATTCTCCCCCCAAATCATTTTGACAAGAGGTAGTTGAGAGGATGTATAGCTGAATATATCAACCACGATCCAGGCAAGTTGCCCATTGGAAGGTTTCAGAGCAGTCAGAAGTCACCACCAGAAAAAAAGAAGAAAGAAAAAAAGAGAGAGAGAAAAAGGAAAAAAAGAGAGAAAAACCTCAGTGAAAATGGGCCCAAAATATGGCATAATAATGAAAAAGAATAAACAAAAAGACTGGTAAAAGTAAAAGAAAGCAGAAAAAAAAAGCAAGACCCAGCTCAGATGACTTCTAAGAATAAGATTTATATAGTACAAAGGAAAAAATAAATACACAGAAACACTGACAGAAAAATAAGATGGGAAAGTGGTTACAAACCCTTGATGTGGATAAGGAAAGTATTTTATGTCCTCTTGGATGTATCTTGCTATTTTTGTTAGAGGACTCAACTTTCTAGAGATATAGAGAAATTGATATTGGTTTATATGCAGGGGTAGTATTGAATAGGAGAAAAGGATTACCTTGAAACATATATTTATTTATTTATTTAAAAAGGGGGAAGAAAGAAAGACACAGGTATATGTATGAAAAAAATTCAAGTTAAAAAATTATGGAATGCTGTATTAAAGATCAAGTTGTAATAATAAGTAGGTTAGAAAAATAAAAGCACAAGAAACACGAGAAAAAATTTAAAAATAAAAAAATGAAAAGAAATTTTAAAACAAAGGGAAAAAAAAGCTTTATCTATAAAATATACAGATTTTGGTGCAGTACCAGAAGCTTAATATATTGTTTTTCCCCAGATGTTGGGGTTTTACAGTTTTACGGAGACCCTGTGGCAGTTGTCCTCCTGTTCTTCTGGCTTGCCTTCTGGGGGAGGGGCCTGCTGTGTTGTTTTTCAGGCAATCCTGCTTAGGCTGAGTGTCCCCGCCCCTATTAAGGGGCTGGGCTTTATGAAAACCAGTTTTTCTTTTGTTTTCTGAAAGTTTTTATTTTTTTTATGGTCTTTTGCAGCTTTTCAGAGACTCAGAACAAAGTAAGCTGTTTGCACCCAGAATTCCATCTTAGGGAGAAGCCTCAGTCTGCTCCCCTCTGGATGGTCTGGGACACATAGATTACCCCTCTGCAAACTCCTCTGCACACTGCCACCTCTCACGGGTGGCATGCACCCTGATTCACCACCTTGATAGTCACCCAAGGCCCTCACTTGTCTCTACAACCCCCTGCCACAGAAACTATGAGCAATATTGGTTTGTGTGAGCCTGCCTTTGCCAGACTGCTGTCTGGAGCCCACACCCACATCAGGTGAACTAGGACCCCACAGTCCCAAATGTGGCACACAAGGCTTCAAGCCAAGGGGCCTCCTGTATGGACAGCATGTGCCCAGGCCAAGCGGTGGTGCAAGTAGTGGAAAGCCAGGGGCTCAGGGAGTCCCTGCACTGGCGGGCACCAGCTACTGACATCCTGGGAATGCAATTTTAGGCCTGTGCTTGTGACCATCAGATTCCACTAGTTGCCACTTAAGACCCTTTGTTTTTGAGTGTTTTTAACCAGACTCCAATTTGATCCTGGTCCCAAAACACAGGGAAGTTTCATGTTGGGGTATTACTTTCCAGTGGTCGCTTCTGGTGGCTCTCTCCCCCTTCTATTTGTCCTCTGAAATCAGTCTGAGTGCTCCCATTCTGCTTTACCTCTCCACTGATGATCTTTTGCCTCCTTACAAATCCAGAAGTGTGTATTCTTACATCTCAGACTGATTTCACAGATGTTCAGAGTGTTCTAGTAGATATTTACCTCACTTGGGGGACCAGTTGAAACAGGGTCTCCTACTTCTCCACGATCTTGCCCATTTCTGAGGATACTTATTTCAATCCAATTTTATTTTTTAATAAAGTATTTTATTACATCAATGTTCCAAGATTCATTGTTTACACACACACACACCCCCCCAGTACTCCATGCAATACGTGTCCTCCTCAATACTCACTACCAGGCTCACACATTCACCCACCCTCTGCCCTTCCAAAACACTATTTGTTTCTCAGAGTCCACAGTCTCTCATGCTTGATCTCCCGCTCTGATTTATCCCGGTCCACATTTCCTTTCCTTCTCTTAACGTCCTCCATGTTACTGCTTATGCTCCGCCAGTAAGTGAAACCATATAATAATTGACTTTCTCTGCTTGGTTTATTTCTTTTTTTTTTTTTAAGATTTTTATTTATTTGACAGAGAGAAACACAACCAGAGAGGGAACACAAGCAGGGGGAGTGAGAGAGGGAGAAGCAGGCTTCCCGCTGAGCAGGCAGCCCAATATGGGGCTCGATCCCGGGTCTCCAGGATCATGACCTGAGCCGAAGGCAGTCGCTTAACCAACTGAGCCACCCAGGCGCCCCTGCTTGGTTTATTTCACTCAATATAATCTCCTCCAGTTCCCTCCCTGTTGATACAAAACTTGGGTATTCATCCTTTCTGATGGAGGCATAATATTCCATTGTATATATGTACCACATCTTCTTTATCCATCCATCTGTTGAAGGGCATCTTGGTTCTTTCCACATTTTGGCAATTGTGGCCATTGTTGCTATGAATATTGGGGTACATATGACCCTTCTTTTCACTACATCTGTATTTTGGAGATAAATACCCAGTAGAGCAATTGCTGGGTCATAGGGTAGCTCTATTTTTAACTTTTGAAGAATCTCCACACTGTTTGCCAAAGTGGTTGCACCACTTGTATTCCCAGCAACAGTGTTAAGAGGGTTCCCCTTTCTCCACAACTTCTCCAAAATTTGTTGTTTCTTGCCTTGCAAATTTTTGCCATTCTAACTGGTATAAGGTGGTATCTCAATGTAGTTATCATTTGAATTTCCCTGATGGCTAATGATAATGACCATTTTTTCATCTATCTGTTAGCCACTTGTATATCTTCATTGAGAAAGTGTCTGTTCATGTCTCCTGCCCATTTTTTGCTTGCTTATTTGTCTTTTGGATGTTGAGTTTAAGAAGTTCTTTATAAATCTTGGATATTAGCCCTTTGTCTGTAGTGTCATTTGCAAATATCTTCTCCCATTCTGTGGATTACCCTTTGTTTTGTTGATTGTTTCCTTTTCTGTGCAGAAGCTTTATATTTTGATAAAGTCCCAAAAGTTCATTTTCACTTTTGTTTCTTTTGCCTTTGCAGACATGTCTTGAAAGAAGTTGCTGTGGCCGATGTCAAAGAGGTTACTGCCTATGTTCTCCTCTAGGATATGGATAGATTCCTGCCTTGTGTTGAGGTAAGAGAATGGAAGAGTTTCATTCTTCTGTATGTAGCTGTCCAATCTTCCCAGCACCATTTATTGAAGATACTGTATTTTTTCCACTGGATATTTTTTCCTGCTTTGTAAAGAATTATTTGACCATAGAGTTGAGGGTCCATATCTGGACTCTCTGTTTCATTGATCTGTCTCTTTTTGTGCCAGTACCAAGCACAGATCACTGTCTTGGTGATCACAGCTTTGTAATAAAGCTTGAAATTAGGTAACATGATTCCCCCAGCTTTGCTTTTCTTTTTCAATGTTTCCTTAGCAATTCAGGGTCTTTTCTGGTTTCATATAAATTTTAGGATTGTTTGTTCCAGCACTTTGAAAAATGCTGGTGGAATTTTGATCGGGATGGCACTGAAAGTATAGATTGTTCTGGGAAGCATAGATATTTTAACAATGTTTATTCTTCTAATCCATGAGTAAGGAATGCTTTTCCATCTTTTTGTGTCTTTAATTTCTTTCATGAGTGCTCTGTATTTCCTAGAATACAGATCCTTTACCTCTTTGGTTATGTATATTCCAAGGTATCTTGTGTTTTTTGGTGTTATAGTAAATGGAATCGATTCTCTAATTTCCCTTTCTATATTTCCACTGTTGTTGTATAAGAATGCAAGTGATTTCTGTGCATTGATTTTGTATCCTGCCACATTACTAAATTGCTGTATGAGTTCTAGTAGTTTGGGGGTGGAGTCTTTGGGGTTTTCCATATAAATATCATGTCATCTGCAAAGAGAGAGAGTTTGACTTCTTCTTTGCCAATTTGAATACGTTTTATTTCTTTTTGTTATCTGATTGCTGTTGCTAGGACTTCTAAATCTATCTAGGATAGATCCTTGTTAATAGGATCCAACAGTACATTAAAAAGATTATCCACCAGGACCAGGTGGGATTTATCCCTGGGATGCAAGAGTGGGTTCCACATTTGCAAATCAATCAACGTGCTAGAAAAGATAAATGGGAGAAGAGAGAAGAACCAGATTGTCCTGTGAATTGATGCAGAAAAAGCATTTGACAAAATATAACATCCATTCCTGATTAAAACTCTTCAAAATATAGGGATAAAAGGAACATTCCTCAATCTCACAAAAATCTATGAATAACCCAAGCAAATATTCTCAATGGGGAAAAGCTGGCAGCCTTCCCATTGAGATCAGGAACAAGACAAGGATGCCCACTCTCATCACTATTGTTCAACATAGTGCAAATAATTCATTTTTAGATTCCACATGCAGAAAGCATTATTTACATCTACTGCCTCTCTGCTCTGGTATATATCAATATTTATTACTAATTCAATGTCAAAATCTGACCCTACTTTAAGTCAATATATGCTTCTTAGAGCAATAAATCTTCATAACCAACACAGCTTAATCAATATCTGTTTATTATCTATTTATCTTCTATGAGTCAACCTTTGCACATTTCAGGTACTGGGTCACTAGATTTCTAAGGGTGGAGCTCCACTAAGATCACTATTGAGATCAAAGACTTCATATTACCAGCTTTTGAAGCTGAATATAAAAAGTGAAATAAAAGCAATACAACAGGAAAGGCTTATCAGTGGTTTGATGGGCCAGAAAATTGTTGAGTTGTTAAATATTTGCAGCAGAAGAGACCTATATCCAAACGGTTTATCCTGTAATACAATGGTAGGCTTCTATCCTGCTATATGGAGACAATGTGACCAAAAACATATTTAGCAGCATATAACATCAAAATTGGCTTTTCTTGCCATAACACTCTTACGTCAGTTGTAGGACTTATGTTAAGGATGGAACCATGGGCCAAATCAGATCATGACACATAACAATGCCTTCTTTATTGCTCCAGGGAGTAATTGGGTTGAGACCAGTGTCTGATTCAGTGGACCCTGGGTCACCACAGAGATTTGAGTCAGTAATGACATACAGTTGTGCTGATTCTAGAATCTAACAGCTCCTCCGTCCTGGAAACTCATCCCTGCAAGTGCATCCTTTAGAGGACTCTCACTGGCTTTGGTTTCTTATTTATTTCATGGATTACTTTAAAAGTGAACTGCTTAATCTCCAAACATTTGGGGATTTTTCTAGTTTTTCTTTCTGTTTCGTTTTAATTGATTTAAGTTTTAATTTGACTCCATTGTGGAAAGAGAACATATTGATATGATTTCAATACTTTACATTTTGTTACAATGTGCTTTATAAACTAGCCTGTGGTCTCTTTTGAAAACATTTAAGGTATTGAAATATCTTGACTATAATGTTTGCTCTAAAGTTGTTGGTATGTCCTCCCATGTCAATTGGCTCATGTTTGGTTATTGTGTTGTTTAAATATTCTATATTTTTACTGTTGTGTGTTTGTGTATTGCATTAGTAGAGAACTTTGTTAAAATATTATTTTTTCTCTTTATTGCTATAAATTTTTGCTTTATATTTTTAATGCTCAGATCAATATAGATATAAAATGTTTACATTTTTTCAGTTAAATTGATGCAGATTTATTGGGGCATCTAGGTGACACTGTTAAGCATCAGACTCTTGGTATGTGCTCGGGTCCTGATCTCAGGGTCATGAGATCAACCCAAGCCAGGTTCCTTCACTCAGTGAAGAGTCTTCTTGAGATTCTCTTTCTTTCTCTCCATGAGCCCCTCCACACTCTTTAAAATAAATACATAAATCTCTAAAATAAAATAGAAATCGGGACCCATATCATCATAAAGTGTACCTTTTTATCTTTATTAATATCTCCTGCTTAAAGCCTACTTTTTAGGATGTTAATACAAGGATAATGACATGCTTTTGGTTAGTATTTTTATGATGTATGTTTTTTCCTCCTGTTATTTTCAACCTTTCTCTGTCTTTATAAATCATATCATTTGAATACAGCCAATAAAATTTTTATCTTATCTGACTTTTATCCTTTAAAAATATTTTATATTTTAGATATACATTCAGAAATTGGGCACATACCTTGATTAAACATCGCCATGAATTTTCACGAAATGAATGCCCCTATATAATGAGCACACAGATCAAACTACAGAACATTCTGGCATGCTAGAAACCCTCCATGCTCCTTTCTAGTCACTGACTTCTTGCAAAGTCTACCACTATTTTTCCTCCTAGCACCATACATTAGTTTTATCTGGATTCAGAATTTATAGAAATTAAATAATATAGTACTAGGTCTTGTGTGCTTCTTTCACTGAAATATATATATATATTTCATATTATTGTGTATGAGTACTTTGCTTTTTTCTTTCTGTTAGTACTTTGTCATGTGAATATATAGTAATTTATTTATATATTGCTATCATCTGAATGTCTGTGTCCCCAAAAATATATACATTGAAAACCTAATGTCCAAGGTGACAAGACTGCAAGATGAGGTCTTGGGGAGGTGATTAGGTCATAAGAGCAGAGCACTCATCAGTGAGATTGGTGTCTCTGTAAAAGAGGCTCCAGAGTTTGCTAGTGCCTTCCAGCATGTGAAGTGAGGTCAAAGCAAGAAGTCAGCTGTCTGCAGCCTAGGGGAGGGTTTTCATCAGAACCTGACCATGTGGGCATCCCAATCTTTGACTTTCAGCCTCCAGAACTAAAAGTGATAAATTTCTGTTGCTTACAAACCTCCTCAGGCTGTGCTATTTTGTTGCTGCTGACTGAACTAAGACATCTAACTTCCTACTGAACATCTTCATATTTCCAGTTTGGGGGCTTTATAAATAGTACTACAATTAATATTTTCTATATTTTTTATAAACACATACATACATTTCTTCCCCACAGATACTTAAGAATATAATTGCTGGGTCTTATGTTTATTTCATCTTCAGCAGATAGCACTAAATAATTATCCCAAGTGTTAGTTTCAGTTGCTAATTCCTCCAGCAGTGTAATCAAGTTCTTGATCATCACATCCTTGCCAACATATGTCATGTGTCTTTTTCACTGTATTCAATACAGTAATGTTTCATGAATACAATTTCCATTAATCCAATGACTAATAAAGTGAGATAACTCTCTTATGTTTATTTATTATTTAGATATACTATTTTGTGAAATGCCTATTATAGTACTTTTGCTCATTTTTCAGTCAAGATGCCTCTCTTTTTCTAAATGGTCTGTAAGAATTCTCTTTTGTATTCTACATATGAATCTTTTGGCAGCTTTATGTTTTGCAGATGTCTGTCTTCTACAGTCTGGGGTTTGCTTTTTCCCCATTCATTTCATAATGAATTTCCATCAACAGACTATTTTTTTTATTTTTCTTAATGCAAAACTTTAAATCATGTGTATGTGTGTCTATAGTTGACTCAAGATGTTACATTACCAGGCACCTGGGTGGCTCAGTGGGTTAAAGCCTCTGCCTTTGGCTCAGGTCATGATCTCAGGGTCTTGGGATTGAGGCCCGCATTGAGCTCTCTGCTCTGCAGGAAGCCTGCTTCCTCCTCCTCTCTCTCTGCCTGCCTCTCTGCCTTGTGATCTCTCACTCCCTGTCAAATAAATAAATAAAATCTTAAAAAAAAAAGATGTTACATTACCTTCAGCTGTATATAATAGCAATTCCACAAGTCTATATATTATGCTCTGCTCACCACAACTGTAGCTACCATCTGTCCCCATACAATACTCCCAAATGACTATTTCTCTATGCTGCACCTTCTGTCTCCATGACTATTAATTTCATAATGGGAAGCAAATATCTCCTACTGCTTTCACCCATTTTACCCATCCCCCACCCTCCTTCTCTGACAGCCATCATTTTATTCCCTGTATTTATGGGTCCCCAGACTATTTTTTAATATTAGTGCATTACAACCAATTGACTTTTTTTCATTGTAATTAGTGCTTTTTGTGTTCAAGAAATCTTTGCTTACCCCAATATCATTAAGTTATTTTTTTAATTCTTTTTCTAAAGGCTATATCTTGTTACATATGTATTTATTTTATCTTTTAAATTGAAATTACCATTGAACACTGTACCAAAACTAATGGTGTATTATTTGTTGGCTAATTCAATTTATAAATAAAAATAAATAAAATTAAATTAAATTAAATTAACCTGAAATCATTTTTACATATGGTATAAATCATCAATTGTATTCTTTTTTCCATATGAAAATCCATTTGATCTAATAGCATATACTGAAAAGTTTATCCTTACTGTCTGCACTGCATCATCACCTTTGCTATAAATCTACCATTTATATGTGTGGAAATCTCTGAGTTTTAATTGCATTAATTTAATTGGATTTTAAAAAATATAAACAATGACTCTTGGAACACTGAAAAAATAAAATAAAATAAATTAATTTTTAAAAATTAAAAATATATAAAATTCATATATTACATATTACAGATGCATTTGCATTTAAATATACCTTCTTCCTATTTGTTTCATTTTTTTCTCATTTTTTCTTTGTAACTCTTCTCTAGTTTTATCTATTTTTTATTTGTATTTGTGCCACTTCTCTTTATTAAAAGCTTTTCTAAATATTTGTGGATATATACTCTATGACAAAGTATTATACATCCTTATTCTATTGTAGTCTGCCTGAAATTCATATGCCTTCTGAACAGGGAAAGAATCTGAAAGTGACTTAACATTATTTACCTTTCTTACAACTTTTGTACAAATACTGTCATGTACTTCTACATAGACTTTGACCCTATAAAGCATTTGAATCCTTATTTCAGTCAATATTTCTTTTGATTTATCTACATATTTATCTTCTGGGTTTCTTTTTGTTTTGTTTTGGGTTTTTTTTTTTTTCACTTCTTTCTCCTTTAACAGGCTTTTAGTAGGGAACATTTTCCTTTCTTTAAGAACTCTGTTCAAGGAAATACTAATTTCTGTACTGAAAATCAACAAATTCAGTTTTCCAGTTTGCATGAAAATGTCTCTGTTTGCCTTATTGTTTGAAGAATAACACCAATAATACATATTTGAGATGTATTCACCATGCTCAATCTACCTCTTAAGCCCTTACTTTTCAAGAATTATAATATTTTTCCATGATATATTTAGGTCAATATTCCAGTTCATTTCCCTGTGCCTAGCCTGCTAAGAATAACTTGCTAGAAATGCACTTAACTCAATTTTTTAAATTCTTAAGTTCAATTATTATATTTTTCATTTATAATATGGTTATTTTAATTTTCAATAAATTCGAGTTGTCTCATGGAATTATCCAGAATTTTTTGAAGATCTTACTGATTTATTTAAGAGACAGAGAGAGAGAAAGAGAGAGAGAGTGTGTGAGCAAATGAGAGAGAGAGCACACACAGGCCGGAGGTAAGGGTAGAGGGATAGGGAGACGCGGACTCCCCATTGAGCAGGAAGACGGATGAGGGGCTCAGACCCAGTGACTTGAGCCAAAGGCCAACACTTAAACAACTGAGCTACACAGGCATTCCAGATTTGTCCATAATTGTATTTATTTTCATGAACATATTAATTACCGACCCTTTAAAGTTCTGATAACTCCAATATCTGAACTTTTTCCATTGTCCATTTATTTTCTAAGAACTTAGAGTCTTTGGTCTTGTTTCTTGATATCTGGTAACATTTTCTAAATACTCATATACTGTGTATGAAATAAGCATGGATGATGTTGTCCTCCAGGGAGAAGTTGTCCTTCTGAGAGACTTGTGGCCTAGGGTGCATCACCTAATGTGGTTCAGGCTGTTCTTTTGTGTGTTCCCAGTTTCCCCTATCCCCAGTGCAGAACTCTTCCTTGCAGAGTACTGTCTTCACTGGGTTTCAGTATGTTGACCAGGGCCTCTCTACAACTCCTCAGTTTCCCAACATCTTGGGCCAATGGGGGCCTCTGCTCAGGTTTCTTTTATGTACTGCCCATTTGTCTCAGTGTCTCAGTGTTCTGTCATGTGTACACACAGCTCAGGTGGGAGGGCAAACCCCTTGAAGGGAATTGCCAGTAGACTTTCTGCCTCAAAATTGTTTCCTTCCTCTCCACAATCTTCCATTTTTAAGTCCATACCTCTGTGGTGGTTCCAAAATTCAACCCCTCCCCCCAAATCCTTGGGCCTACTCTGGTACTATGCTGCAATTTTCTCAAGCCATATTCTCCATATTTTGAATTGACAGTTGCCCCAAAATAAACAGCAAGACTTTTTGTGCACTTACCCACTTTTTCAGGATCATGCTCAGGTTGCCTTCGTTGCTTCTCCTCAAGTTCAGGTTGCTTTTATTGCTTCCCAAATGCCTTCCTATTTTTCTTTTTGTTTGTTTTTAATCCAGTTTTGACAGCTGTCTTCAGGGATGAAAGGGTTAGTCCAATATAAGCTACTTCAACATGGTTAGAAATGGAAGCCCACTTTCTCTTTTAACATCATACTCTTATTGTAATTGCTATATCAATTAGACATTGGATATTTTCTTAGATGCTTTCTTGTTTAATTCTTACATTTTGAGGTCAATCGTATTTCTGCTTTTATTTATTTTTTTAAAGATTATATTTATTTGACAGAGAGATACACAGTTGAGAGAGGGATCACAAGCATCGGGAGTGGAGGAGGAAGAAGCAGGTTTCCCACCAAGCAGGGAGCCCAATTCAGGGTTTGGTCCCAGGACCCGAGATCATGGCCTGAGCTGAAGGCAGTTGCTTAATGACTGAGCCACCCAGGTACACTTCTGCTTTTAAAATAAGGATACGGAGGGGCACCTGGGTGGCTCAGTTGGTTGGGTGACTGCCTTCGGCTCAGGTCATGATCCCAGAAACAGGGGATCGAGTCCCACATCGGGCTCCCTGCTCGGCAGGAAGCCTGCTTCTCCCTCTCTCACTCCCCCTGCTTGTGTTCCCTCTCTGGCTGTGTTTCTCTCTGTCAAATAAATAAAATCTTAAATAAAATAAAATAAAATAAAATAAAATAAAATAAAATAAAATAAATAAAATAAAATAAAATAAAATAAATAAAATAAAATAAAATAAAATAAATAAAATAAAATAAAATAAGGATATGGAGACTCACAAATGGTAAATCTGGGATTTAAATATATTTCAGAGTGGCTTGAAAGCTATCTACTTTCAATTAAAGAACACTGCCTCATTAAATAGAACAAATTCTGTGGAGTACAATCTTATAATTTTGCTTATGAGAATAACCAAGTGAGACTAGTCCTTTTTTCATGAAACTTCTAGAAAACTAGCTAGGAATTTACTTTTCACCCTAATGCCTTGTAGCTCTCAACGTAGAGAACAGAAATATTTTCTTGGCTTCCCAGAATATGACAGTAAATTACAAAGTATTCAGAAAGCTCAAGCCAACAAATTTCCAGGAGGAAAAGACAACTATGGGGTGAAGTATTCCTTATGGTGATTTGGAATTATATTGCTTTTTTTTCTGTTTGTTTTTAATTCCATTTTAGCTACATATTGTATTATATTAGTTTCAGGAATACAATATAGTAATTCAACAATTCCATACAACACCCAGGGCTCATCACAAGTGCACTCCTAGGCTGTTTGGGTGGTTCAGTCAGTTAAACATCCACCTTTGGCTCAGGAGATGGTCCCAAGGTACTGGGATCAAGCCCTGAGTTGGGCTCCCTACTCAGCCAGAAGCCTGCTTCTCTCTCTCGCTCTGCCCATCTCCTTGCTGTGCTTTCTGTCTGTCTCAAATAAATATATAATTCTAAAAAAATGTTTTTTTAAAAAAAGTACAATCCTTAATTTCATCAACTATCTTACCCAACCTCCAACAGACCTCCCCTCTGATAATCATGTTTGTTCTTATAATTAAGAGTCTGTTTATTGGTTTGTCTCTCTTTCTTTTTCCCTTTTCTTATTTGCTCTGTTTCTTAAATTCCACAAGTGAGTGAAATCATATGGCATTTGTCTTTTCTAACTGACTTATTTCACTTAGCATTATACTCTGTAGTTCCATCCATGTCATTACAAATGGCAAGATTTTATTCTTTTTCATTCTTTTATATGGCTGAATAATATTCTATCATATGATACATATATTCTATGATAGAATATTTAGAATAATATATAGAATATATTCTATCATACATACTTAATCACATATTCTTTATCCATTCATCAATTGATCTGAGCTGCTTTCATACCTTGACTCTTATAAATAATGTTGCTATAAACAAGAGTGATGTAGATCTCTAAATTAATAATTTTGTATTTGGGATAAATATCCAATAATTTGGTTACTGGATCATAGGGTAATTCTATTTTTAACTTTTTTTTAAAGATTTTATTTATTTATTAACAGAGAGAGAGAGAGAGCTCACAAGCAGGCAGAGAGGCAGGCAGAGAGAGAGGAGGAAGCAGGCCTGCTGAGCAGAGAGCCCAGTGTGGGCCTTGATCCCAGGACCCTGAGATCGTGACCTGAGCCGAAGGCAGAGGCTTTAACCCACAGAGCCACCCAGGTGCCCTATTTTTAACTTTTTGAGGAAACTACACACTGTTTTCCAGATTGGCTGCACCAGTTTCTGTTCCCACCAACAGTGTAAGAGGGTTCCCCTTTCTCCGCAGCCTCTCCAACACCTGTTGTTTCTCAGGTTGTTGATTTTAGCCGTTCTGACAGGGGTGTTTGTGTTTCTTACCTTATTTTTGGAATAGTCTGAGAACAAAAGCTATTAACTCTTCTCTCAGTGTTTGGTAAAATTCACTTGTGAAGCCATCTGGAACTGGAATTTTGGTTTTGGGAGTTTTTTGATTACTGATTCACTTTGCTGGTTATTGGTCTGTTCAAATTTTCTGTTTCTTCTTGTTTCAGGTTTGGTAGTTTATGTTTCCAGGAATTGATCCTTTTCTTCCAGGTTGTTCAACTTGTTGACATATAGTTTTTCATATTTTCATGCAATCATTTGCATTTTTGTGGTGTTGGTTGTTGTTTCTCCACTCTCATTTGTTATTTTATTTATTGGAACAATTTCTCTCTTTTTCTTGATCAGTCTGGCTAGAAGTCTATCAATTTTTATTCATCTTTTCCAAGAATCCCTTCCTGGTTTCATTGATTTGTTCTTCTGTTTCTTTAGTTTCTATGTCGTTTATTTCTGCTCTAATCTCTATTATTTCCCTCCTGCTGCTTTTAGGTTTTGTTTGTTATTCTCTCTCTAACTTTCCTAGGTGTAAGTTTACGTTGTTTATTTGAGTTTACATTGTTTATCATTTTTTGTTTCTTCTGGTGAACTTGTACTTCAGTTCCATGCACACTGGAAAAAAATGTGAATTCTGCTGTTTTAGGATGGAATGTTGTTAATATATGTGTTATGTCTATCTGTTCTACCGTGTTATTCAAAGCCATTGTTTCCTGGTTGATTTTATGCTTATATGATCTGTCCACTGATGTAAGTGTGATGTAAAAATACCCAAAGATTATTGTATTATTATCAATGAATTCTTTTGTGTTTGTTATTAACTGTTTTATATATTTGGGTGCTTCTGTGTGGGTGCATAAATATTTACAATTGTTATATCTTCTTGTTGGATTGTCCCATTTATTATTATATAGTGTCCTTTGTCTCTTGTTACAATCTTTGCTTTAAAGTCTATCTTGTCCAATATAACTATTGCTCTACTTTGTTTTGACATACATTTGCATAATAAATATTTTCTATCCCCTCATTTTCAATCTGTAGATGTGTTAGGTCTTGATTTTTATCCATTCTGTCACCTTATGTCTTTTGATTAGAGCATTTAGTCCATTTATACATTCAAAGTAATTATTGATAAATATATATTTATTGTTATTTTATTATTTATTTTGTTGTTGTTTCTGAAGATTTTTTGCGATCCTTTCTTGTCTTTTTTCATGGTTTGCTTATTTTCTTTAATGGTGTATTTGCAATTCTTTCTCTTTTTGTTTGCATATTTGTTAGTGGTTTTGATATATGGTTACCATTAGGTTTGTGTATAACCTCTGCTGAATACAGCAGTCTATATGAAGTTGATGGTGTTTTAAGTTTGAACCTATGCTTTTCTTCTATCTTCTGCATGTTTTAAATATATGTTATTATATTTCATATCCTTTTTAGTGAGCTCCTTGACTGATTTTTACAGAAATATTCATTTCTACTTTGTATTTCCTACCTTATTCTTCCTTATTCCTCCTTTGTGTTTCTTACCTTATTCTTCACTTCTGGTCTCTCCTTTTCACTCAGAGTCCCCTTTAATATTTTTTGCAGGACTAGTTTAGTGGTAATGAATATCTTTAGTTTTTGTTTGTCTGGGAAATTCCTTATATCTACTTCTATCCTGAATGATAGTGTTGCTGGATAGATTATTCCTGGCTGCAGATTTATCCCATTCAGCACTTTGAATATGTCATGACATTCTCTTCTGGCTCACAAAATTTCTCCTCAAATCTCCTGTTAGCCTTATGAGTTTTTCCTTGCATGGTGCAAAGTACTACTGTTTTGCTGCTTTTAAAACTTTTTCTCTGTTACTATTATTAACTAATTTAAATACAATATGTCTTGGTGTGATTTTGATTTGTTGATTTTGATAGGAGTTACCTTTGCCTTCTGGATTTGAAAATCTGTTTTCTCTCCCAGATCAAAGAAGTTATTATTGGGGCGCCTGGGGGGCCTCAGTATGGTAAGCAACTGCCTTCGGCTCAGGTCATGATCCCGGAGACCCAGGACTGAGCCCCACATCGGGCTCCCTGCTCGGCGGGAAGCCTGCTTCTCCCTCTCTCACCCCCCTGCTTGTGTTTCCTCTCTGGCTGTGTTTCTCTCTGTCAAATAAATAAATAAAATCTTTTTAAAAAAGAAGTTATTATTTCTTCAAATACATTTTCTGCCCCCTTTTCTTTCTTGCCTTCTTTTGGGATGCCTGTAATATGAATGTAACTACATTTGATGGAGTCATTAAATTTCCTAACCCTACTCTTATTTTGCATAATTGTTTTTTCACTCCTTAGTTCAGCTTTATTATTTTCCATCACTCTGTCTTCTTAGTCACTTATTCATTCCTTTGCTTCTTCCACCCTGCTGTTCATTCCATCAACTGTGTTTCTCATTCATTTATCTCTGCTGTTATTCCTTATCTCTGTGTTGTGTCTCATTCATATCTTCACTTGTTTCTAAAATCCAGTGAGTATACTTCTGATCATTGCTTTAAATTCTCTCTCAGCCATTATACTTAATGTATGTTTTACTTAGATCTCTGGCTATGGCCTTATCCTGTTCTTTCATTTGGGATAAATTTCTGTCTTCTATTTGTCTGCTTGTGTCTGTAACTATTTTTTTTTTACTATATGTTTTTTTAAAAGCCTTCTACATCTTTTGCTCTTTAAAGTAGTGACTTTAAGGGGCACCTGGGTAGCTCAGTTGGTTAAGTGGCCCAGGTCATGATCCCGGAGACCCGGGATGGAGTCCCACATCGGGATCCCTGCTCGGCGGGAAGCCTGCTTCTCCCCCTCTCACTCCCCCTGCTTGTGTTCCCTCTCTGGCTCTGTTTCTCTCTGTCAAATAAATAAATTTTAAAAAATAAAATAAAATAAAGTAGTGACTTTAAGAAGAGATTCTGCAATGCAGTGTCCCTGTTCACCAGAACCTGGCACTTCAGAAGAGTATCCTATGTGTGTCATTTATGCCCTGCTATTGTCTCTAAGTCACTTTTCCTTTCAGTGCCACTGTCTTCACTGACTCCCTGCCTGCTGTAAGTTGTGCTTGCTCTTTGTGGTGTTTATGGGACCTAGATTGTCCAGCTCTGAGGGGGCATGTCCCCTGGGGAATTTGAGAGCAGAGCAGCAGTGTCTTAAGTAAAGTTTTCCCTGGGCCACTAGTCTTATATTAGGTCCCCCAAAACACTACAGTGTCTGGGAGCTTATGTTGGAGCAGCCAGGATGCAAGGCAGGGAGTAGTACATGGTGATGCCTGAGCATGCCTGGGCCTGGCAAGTGTTATTAGCCAGGGACACGTGGCAGGGTGTTTAGGATGGTAGGAACAGCTGGGCACAGCATAACAGCAACTAATGCACCTGGCAGCTGGGCAGGGTGCTCTCTGACAAAATTTGTCCTGAGCCCAGGTCCAACGCTAGTAGGCTTGGAGCAGGTGAATCTCAGGAGAACTCTTGGGCATGGCACACTGCTAACAGATCAGGTAGTAAGTGTCTGTGTAGCACTGCCTCCCACAGGTGTCCTTGTGCTTATGCTGGGAGGAAAATCGTAGCTGCCAGCTCCGATTTTTTGCAGAAGTCCCCCAATATGCTCCAAAATCAGTATGAATAGATCTCTTTCACTTTGCCTTGGGTGTTGTGTAAACTACTATTTTTATATTTTCTCCCTGCACACTGCTATTTCTTTAAGGATGGCAACTCAGCTATCACTCACCCTTCTGGCTCACTCAGCTGATTCTGCTGACCCCAAAGTTCCAGGCTCCAAGTCTCACTGATTTTACAAACTCATGGAATTTATCCCCTCTGATTTTTAAAGTTATATGTTATGGAGATTTGTGTTTCCTGTGTGAGTTTCCTGGTACATTTCTCTGCTCTCTCCACACATAGCACTCTCCCTCATGCAGGGAGCCTCCCTCCACCTTTCTAACCTTCCTAAACCACCAGCTGTATCTTTTCTGTATTTGGTTGTGGAGTTTATTCTACCAGTCTTTGAAATACTCTCCAGTTTCTTGGCTTGGGTGTGAATGATATCTAATTGTAAACAATGGATGGGTGAGCTCAGGGTCCTCCTGTTCCACCAACTTCTCAAACTCCTTTGGAGTTATTTTGTGTGAAAGGTGCAGAAGAGGAGATGAAAGTTACTTAGAACAGCTGCACTCACCTTGAAACTCTGAGGATGCTAGAAATTTCAATGACTTTTGTTTGTTTTTCTACATGTAGGAAAAACCAAGTTTAATATTGGAGGCTTCCAGAAAAATTATAATTGTGAATCAAGAGAGTGTTTGTATAATTAAGCACATTGGGTACATAGAATACATTTTAAACATTTCTTTTTTTCCCCAATGATAATGGGAATTTACCTTTCCTGACTGATAATATGTACACTTCAACAGTTCCTGAATCTTATTTATTGCAGGTTTTTAAAAAAATATTTTATTTATTTGACAGAGAGAAACACAGCCAGAGAAGGAACACAAGCAAGGGGAGTGAGAGAGGGAGAAGCAGGCTTCCTGCTGAGCAGGGAGCCCAATGTGGGACTCAATCCCAGGTCTCCAGGATCATGACCTGAGCAGAAGGCAGTAGCTTAACCAACTGAGCCACCCAGGTGCCCCTATTGCTGGTTTTAAGAATCAACCAGGGTCATTTCTTGGAGTACAGTAGAATTAGTTAATGTAGATATCTTATCTGCTATAAGCAGAACTGCTGGGTAAAATATAATTTAAAATAGGAGGTATTGAAAGAAAGGGAGATTCTCAAGTAGCAGAAATAAATAAGCACTTTACAGTCAATAACCCAAGTAGGTGAGCTAATACCTCTGAGGCCCAGAGGGAGAAAAAAGTGAATATAAGAACTAGGAACAGAGTTTGACTAAACAAATGACAATAGAAGAGGCAGTCTTGGATCCATGCAAAGTAAGAAGATAACCCCGAGAATTCTGCAGAAATCTGGTAGTGATGTATCATTGTTATTTATCATTTTTATACACCAGGCAATGTCCTACATATTTCAAATGTATTAAATTATTTGATTCTCATAATGCACATATAATGCATGTATTAGGTAGGATGACTCTATTTCAAAGATGCCAAAGCATGTAAAATTGTCCCAGTGCTTTTTTGTGTCTCCAGTAGGAGTATTAGATTGTACAGATATTGGCAGGATGATCCTTCTCCTTAGAATCATTCAAAGTCAAGCTGCTGGAAGCTCTGCTATTTTCAAACTTGTTTTCCAAGATCATATTGAAATTAGTCTCTATTCAAGCCGACAGACTAGAGAAAGGAGAGGAAAGGTACCAATAGAAGGTTTGTATGGGTCAGGCTTGGTGTGGTTCACATCACTTACACCCATATTCCATGGGCTAAATTTAGTGACATGGTTGTAACCAACATCAAAGAAGGCTAGGAAGTATATTTAGTTTTGTGCCCTGGAAGAGGAGGAAGCAGGCTTGATGAAGAGCCAGAAGTCTCTACCGTAAACCTATGAGATAAGTCATGTTATTATCATCATTTCCCATATGAGGAACTTGAGTGCAGTGCAACTAACTGACTGAAGTTACAGAGAATTTGGGATCGAAATCCAAATTGTCTGGTTCCCAATCCTACAGTGTTATGGCTTATTTGGAACACACCATTATACTATACTAACTTTCTTCATAAAAGAAGAAACTAGAAACTGTAACTACCAAATGAGGAAAGTAGGAAAAAATACCCCTACTCTGGTAAAAAAAAAAAAAGGCAAACACACACACACACACACACAACTCCTTATCACACCATATGCTGATGTTAACTTTAAATTTGCACTGCTACATTATATAAGACTTAAAACTAAAAAAAACTAACTAAATAATAATAATAATAATAATAATAATGTATAAACTGGCTCTTGACCTTAAGATGACTTTGAGATGTTCAGCAAAAGCAAAAGTAAAATGGATTTGAAGTTCCACTTCCACAATGTAAGACTTATGTGAATAACAAAAGGGGAAAAACATTGAGGATGAGTTCATCTGAATCTACTTAAGGAAATTAACTCAGGGTAAAGATAAGTTCAAAGGTAGAAATATAAGATTTCTTGTTGAGTCCTTTCAGATGGACAATAAAGGTTTCCCAGAGCATTTAGGTAGGATACTGTCCAGCAGCAATCTCACGCATAGTCTGCCTCAAGAAGAAATGGAAATGAATTTTAATTTGATAAATATATATATATAATTATACTAGTTTTACCTAAAAGGAACTGCACTTCGAAATAAGTGTTTTCTGATTCCTCAACGTTCTATGGGAAGAAAACAGTCTAAAGTGGCACCTGGGTGGTTCAGTCAGTTAAGCATCTGCCTTTGGCTCAGGTCATGATCTGGGTGTCCTGGGATCCAGCCCCACATCAGGCTCCCTGCTCAGATGGTAGTCTGTTTCTTCCTCTACCTCTGCCTCTCCTCCTGCTGGTGTTCTCTCTTTCTCACTCTGTGCCTCTCAAATAATAAATGCAACCTTAAAAAAAAAGAAAAAAAAACAGTTCAAGAATGCTACTCAACTTCAAAGAGAAGAAACTTTTGGGTAATTTTGTTTGTTTTGAAGAAGAAATTTTTATGGAAAAATAAGAATTCACAGGGCAGAGTCAAGAGCCATGAAAAACCATTCCCAGGGACCAGGACTAGAAACACGTACTGAGTCAATTCCAAGACTAATATGGACCAGTGACTGACATATGACTTCTCTTCCACAACATTGTGTTTACTAAATTGTCTGTTGTGATTACCTGATCTCTGGCTAATCATATGTTAAGTGATATTTCTGTGTCTCTTTACTTCACAGATCTTTCATTTAAGAAGGATAATACCTGAGGTGTGCCCAAGGGACAGTATCTAAACAGCCTTGTCAACATCTGGACCTGATTTGAGTGATAAGATCCTGGCTTCCTGTCTGAACACAAAGCTTCACTGGAATAAGATTTGAGGAGTTTTGGAAAAGATGAGCATGATCATATTTTGTATGTTGGAGGAGTATAAGTCTTGAATGCCAGAGAAAGAACCATGAAAACTAGATGGCAGGCATGCCCACAATGACACATGTCCTCCCTCATTGAATCTGTAATGACACATTTACCAATATAATCGTAGTAGAATTGATGCTGTGGCAATGGTAGGCCTCAGCCTTCAAAATGCATAGTGTTCCTGTTTTGCATTTTTGGAAGCCTTGAGCTGTCATGTAGAAAGTCTGACTACCTTATGTAAAAGACCATCTAGATATCAAATAGGGAAGCTAAGCAGCAAAGCAGAGGCCCTGAAACTACATGGCAAGAGGAGTAACAAAGACACACTACAAGCATCCCAACTGAGTGTTTCCAGCCACGTCCACTAAGGAGCCAGACATGGGACTAAAATATCTTATACATTCTAGGCCAGTTTACCATCTAGATAATCACATCCATAGTCAACCGCACATAGAGCAGAGAAGTGACCTGTTTGAACCCCCAAATTCTCCCCCTGTTCTTCCAGCTGGTCCTCAGGGCTTCTATGCAGGCACTGAACTAGCTACCTCTGTATCTTGATTGATATAAAATCTCTTCCCCTATTTTAGGGAAGCCCTTGTTTTTCCCTCAAAGAAGCAATAAATCTAAGAAAAGAAAAATAATAACACACAATAAAGTCAGGCGCCCAATGATTAAACAAAAGTGACAGATTAAAGGAGAGAAAGAAGAGTGAGGGGGAGTCTGCTGGAGGAATATTAAGCAATGAATCAACATGTGGAACCTATTAAATGCACATTTATATATACGAGTTTATGGTAAATGTTATGGCCCATATGGAGAAAGCTGTCCACCTGCCAAAATATGTACTTATTTGAAATGGCCAGATGTTTCTATCTAAACCCAGAGAGAAATTTTGGAGCCATAAAAAGCCAATTGAGGTGGAGTGCACTTGATAAGAAAACTCTTACTTAGAAATGGGGTTTAGGAAGGGAGAGGGATGGAGGGATGGGTGAACCTGGTGGTAGGTATTTAGGAGGGCATGTATTGCATGGAGCACTGGGTATGGTACAGAAACAGTGAATCTTGAGACACTGAAAAAATAAAATAAAATAAATTATCCAAAAAAATAAAATAAAACAAAAGCAGCTGCAACAAAAAAAAAGGAAAATTTCAAATTCCTATTATTCCATTGTATTCAGAAATACAAAATAATGAGACAATTAAATGTCATGGAAAAGACTAAATTAATCTGAAAACCATATGCCTATGAAGACATAAGTCAACTACTTATGAAATATATTTGGATATTTTTTAATTTGAAAATTTCAAAATATACAAATTCAAAAGAATATTACAATGAACTTCCTTGTACCCCACTGCTTGGTTCAAAAATCACTCACTCCTGGTAAATCTTGTTTTATTTATTCATTCACCCACATCCCCACTTTATAAATTATTCTAAAAAAGATCAGAGAGAGTGACATCAGAAAAATAGTAGAGTAGTAGAATTCCTTCCACTCAAAGAACACTGATTTTGACAGTCACCAAAAATAATAATGCTTTTGTGGAAGTTCAGGAGTACAGCTGAAAAGTTTCAACATGCTATTGCAGAAAAGAAACTCAGGATTGAAGCAATGATGATGGTAAGGGAACATTTTCACATTACCTGTGTCACATTACCTGTGTCACCAGGATACAGCTCAGGGCCAAGAGAGATCTCCTAGGCCTACATTTTCTCTCACAGAGAAAAGCAAGAGCATATGAGTGGGTCCAGGTTCCCCAGCTGTGAGAGAGACTACCCCTCTTTCTCACCCCATTCAGAGTACTGAGGTGTGTTGCACAACTGTGGGGAAAGAAAGGGCTGGGAGCTCAGCAACCAGGGCCCTCAGAGGGAGCAAAGGGACACAACTGTACTAAACATTTCATGAATTCCATCAAAAAGCCTGCCCATGTGCTACCAGGGATGCTTTACTGGAGATTGCCCATATAGCACAGAAGTATCCCATACTCCATGTGCCCCATCCTCAAATGCTGGTTCCTTATGTGTGCCCTCAATGGTGGCAAGTGTATACTTTGCAGATGGTGACTGAGCACATGTGGAAAGCTAGCCTGACAATGTGGGGTTTGGAGGAAGCACACAAATTTAATCATTCAGCAGTGCTTTAATGAGAGAAAATCGGAGACTTTCAGCATCTGGCCTGCCCTTGCATGACTGAGAAAGGCAAACAATGAGAATCCTCCCAAGAGGAAACAAGAAGTGTGGAACAGGCATATCAGTAGACAAGGTCTGGGATAGCTTCAAAATCCCCAACAGGGTTAACAGAAGGGATTTCTTTCCAAAGCCAATCAGTAAAGACAGGGCATAGTTAATTGCTTCAGATGTGAAAACAGTAATGCAAGACTTTAAAGAACATGCAAAATCAAGAAAACATGACAATACCAAAGGAAGAAAATAATTTTCCTGTAACTGACCTGAAAGAAATGAAGATTTGCAATATGTGTAGTAAAGGTTTCAAGAGTTGTTTAAGAAACTTGATGAGCTACAATAAAACAAAGGAAAATAATTCAACAAAATCAGGGAGAAAAACAATATATGAACAAAATAAATTTACAGAGAGATATAAATCATAAATATATAATGAATAATATCAAAAATGAAATAAGCACCACCAATAACAGAACCAATGAGAAAAAATAATCTGTTGCCAGGGACCAGCCTCAGCAGAGATGTGGGTCCCGAGCCACGGGATGTCTGGCAGGCTCAGTAATGACACGGACACGGAAATCTGATGCAAGCTGACAGACCCGAGGTCAGTCAGGAGAGACCTATGAAGCAGGCTCAGGCTCTGGCTCTGGCTCTGGCCCTGGCCCTGGCTCTGGCCCTGGCTCTCTGGCTCTGGCTCTGGCTCTGGTTCTCTGGCTCTGGCTCTGGCTCTGCTTTTGTCTCTGCTTCTGTCTCTCTTGCTCTCTGCTTCTGTCTCTCTTGCTCTCTGCTTTTGTCTCTCTTGCTCTCTCTTCTTCTGTCTCTCTTGCTCTCTGCTTCTCGCTTCACAGGCTCTCTGCCTTTTCTTTTGTCTTTTCCTTTGCCTCTGGCTCTGCCTTTGTCTCTCTTGACTGTCAAGGGTCCCAATCTTTTATTATTCAAAAGTGAGGAAGTTGGGTGGTGCAGTTAAATCTTTAACTGCTTTTGCACCTGCCCTAGAGACAGGATTAGTATTGTTACTGCAGGGTACAGAGTGATTGCTTAAACTCACAGAAACTGAGACCATTGAGGCAGAGGGATCAAGGAATAGAGATAAGAGATACAGAGATATGATTACCATGAGGAGGATTAAATGGAACAATGTGTCTTGGATAAGCACACAAATGACATATTGCCCCAGCCCACAGGGTACATGGCTTTCTGGATTCTTGGCGGGGAAAGCACAGAAGGGCTTTCACCCACATTCACAGGTACCTCCACCAAATTTCCTGGTAGCTTGGGCATGGTGGAAGGGGCGGATCGCACACCGTCCCTGACAATCTGTGAAGTTGAAGACAGGTCATTTGAAACTATCCAGTCAGAGGTGAACAAAGAAAAGAAAATGAAAAGGAGAAAGAAATTTTATATGAATTATGGGATACCATCAAATAAGACAATCCAAGCATTACTGGAGAACCAGAAGAAAAGAGCAGAAATCCTATTTTAAAAAATAATGGCTTAGAACTTGCCAAAACTGGGGAGTGATTGCAACACCCAGTTTCATGAAACTACTAGACCCCAAAATGATTCACTTCAAAAAGATTTACAACAATGCATATTTCATAAAACTCTCTAAATTAAAGACAAAGCACTCTTATGTTTATTGTAACATTATTTACAATAACAAAAACATGGAAGCAGCCTAAGTGTCTACCAATAGACAAATGGATAAAGAAGATGCCACACACACACATGAATATTACATAGCTGTAAAAACAAGAATGAGATCTTGCCATCTATGACAACATGAATGCATTAAAAGGACATCATTCCAAGTGAAATAAATCAGACTAAGACGGATACCACATTATTTCACTTATATATGGAATCTAAAAAACAAAACAAATGAATAAACAAACAAAAAGCTGAAATAGGCCCTTAAATACAGAGAACAAACTGATGGTTGCCAGAGGAGAAATGATTAAAATGGATGAAGGCAAGTGGGAGGTATCAGCTTCCAATTATGGAATGAATAAACCACAGGAATAAAAGACAGTGCACAAAGAATATAGTGAATGATAGTGTAATAGTGTTGTATGGTGACCAATGGCAGCTACACTTGTGGTAAGCATAGCAAAACACATAGATAAGTTGAATTTCTATGCTCTACACTTGAAACAAATGCAATATTGTATGTCAACTATACTCAAATTTAAAAAAATAGCAATAATGTAAAGAAAAGGGGACTTTCTGCACCATTTGATGGAGATGTAAATTGGTACAACCATCATGGACAACAGTATGGAGGTTCTTCAAAATTAAAAAACAGAACTACCAGAGGAGGAGCAAGATGGCATAGGAGTAGGAGAACTAAATTTTATCTAGCCCCACGAATTTAGCTAGATAGTTATCAAATCGTTCTGAACACCTATAAACTCAAAAAGAGATCAAAGAAAAGAACAGCTGCAATTTTATGAACATAAAAGCAACCACTTTCTGGAAGGTAAGATGTGTAGAGAAGTGAATCCGAAGTGATATTTGGGATGATAGATCATCATGGAGGGCGAGGGAAAGGAATCTCCATCAGCTGGCTCCCAGCAAGTGATAGAGCAGTAGGCACAAAATTAGAATTTTTAGAAATCTGCTCTGCTGAAGGGTGTCACTCCAGTAGCTAAGGGGGAGGGGTGTACAACCCTCACTGGTACAGTGTGGTCTTTGGACCCTCAGGGTCACAGAAAGACCAGGGGTGCCTGAGTGTGGCAAAGCTCACAAGTATTAGCAGGGAAGCCATCTTCAAAGACAGAGCCAAGGAGTGGGCTCTCAGCTTGGGGTTGCCATAAACCATGATCCAGGGCACAACTGGGCCACTACTCTTTGAGGAGGGACTCAACAAGTGGCAGATCCAGGGAGATTCTCCCTCTCTCCCCTTAGGAGAAATGGCATGGGAGCACACCACAAAAACCTGCTGGGTTTGGAAACTCCAAATGGAGTCATGTGCCAGAGATAGAAATGCTCCATCACAGACCAGGTGATCACAGAGTGCAGATGGAGAACATGGAGAAGGAAGTGATTGACTGCTTTTGTCTGAGGCCTCAATGAGGAGTAGGGGCCCAAGTTCTCAGCTTCTCAGGGACAGAGATTGGGAAGTCCACATTTTCATTCTCATCCTCCAAAGCTGTATGGAAAGCATTCAGAGAACAAAGGCTACTGAGAGCAAACCCCAGCAGATTACTTACTCTGGCTCCTGGCAAGGGTGGTGCAGTTCCACCACAGGCAAAGACATTTGAGAATCACTGCAACAGACCCCTCCCCCAGAAGATCAGCAAGAAGATACAGCCAAATCCACATTTACCAATCTATGAGAGCTACAAAACTCCACCAGAATTCATGGCTTTTCCCTCCGTGATTTTTAGTATTTCAAAGTTATTTTTTTAATTTCCTTTACTGTTTTCTTTTTCTATTTTTAATTTTTTTCTTCTTTCTTATTTTAACCATTTTATCTTATTAGTTCATTTTTTAATATCTTAATTTTCATTTTTACAATTGTATTCTATCCCTTAATTGTATTTAACCTTATTTTTTGTATATATATGTTTTTCTTTCTTTAAAATTTCAGGATACAGTTTCTTCTAACAGATTAAAATATACCTAAATCTAGTGTATGGGTTTGTTCTAGTCTCCTGTCTGATCACATTCTCTCCATTTTTAAAAAATGTTTTTCTTTCTTTTTTTAACCAACTTCTTAATTCCTTTCTTAACAGTTGTTTTTTTAAATTTTCATCTTTACAGTCATGTTCCATCCTTTCAAAATATTTCCTTCATTTTTGTATATATATGTTTTTCTTTCTTTAGAATTTTAGAAAGCAGTTTCACTTAACAAACCAAAATACACCCTAAATCTAGTATGTGACTCTGCTTTATTCATCAGCCTGATCATATTTTATTTTCTTTCCTTTCCCCTCAGATTCAGGTCTCTTCTGGTTTATTTAATGCATATATTTCTAGGATCATTGGTACTCTTTTGGTATTATGTTCTATCATTCATCTATTCTTCTCTGGACAAAATGACAAAATGGAAAAACTCACCCCCATAAAAAGAATAAGAGGCAATACCAAATGCCAGAGACCTAATCAATATGGACATTAGTAAGATGTTGGAACTAGAATTCAGAATGACAATTATAAAGATATTAACTGGGCTTGAAAAAAGAAGATACTAGAAAATCCCTTTCTGGAGAAGTAAAGGAACTAGAATCTAACCAACTCTCAATCAAAAAGTCTATTAATGAGCTGCAATAAAAAGTGAAGTCTCCTACTGCTAGGATAAATGAAACAGAAGAGATAACTGTGATATAAGAGAGAAAATGATATAAAAGACTGAATGATGGAGCATAAAGAAACTGAGAAAAAGAGATAAACAACTACTGGATGATGAGTTACAAAATAATATGAGAATATTTGGGATCCCAGAAGAAAAAGAAAAATAGAGGAGGGCAGAAGGTATATTGGAGCAAATTATAGCAGAGAACATCCCTAATATGGCGAATGAAACAAGTGTCAAAATCCAGGAGTCACAGAGAACCACCCCTCAAAATCAGTAAAAACAGGTCAACACCCCATAATCTAATACTGAAACTCACAAGTCTCAGAGACAAAGAGAAAATCCTGAAAGCAGCTCAGGACAAGAGGTCTGTAAACTACAATAGTAGAAATATTAAGTTGGCAGCAGACCTATCCACATAAACCTGGCAGGTCAGAAAGGACTAGCATGATATATTCAGAACACTAAAGAAAATTACACCCAGCTAGGCTGTCATTGAAAATAGAAGGAGAGATAAAAAGCTTCCAGGGCAAAAAAAAAACAAAAAGAATTTGAAAACACCCAAACCAACCCTACAGGAAAAATTGAAAAGGGTCCTCTAAGCAAAGAGACACTCTAAAAGTAACAGATCAGAAATAAACAGAGACAATATACCATAAAAGTCACCTTACAGGCAATACAATGACACTCAATTCATATCTTTCAGTAGTTATTCTGAATGTAAATGGGCTAAAAGCCCCAATCATAAGACACAGGGTGTCAGAAAGGATTAAAAAACAAGACCCATTAATATGCTGTCTGCAAGATACTCATGTTGGACCCAAAGACACCTCCAGATTTAAAGTAAGGGGTGGAAAGCAATTTACCAAGCTAATGGACATCAAAAGAAAGCTGGGGTCAATCTTCAAATCAGATAAATTAGATTTTAAAGATTTTTTTTATTTTTTAAATTTATTTGACAGAGAGAAACACAGAGAGGGAACACAAGCGGAGGGACTGAAAGAGGGAGAAGCTCAGCAGAAAGCCTGATGTAGGGCTCTATCCCGGGTCTCCAGGATCATGACCTGAGCTGAAAGCAGTTGCTTAATTAAATGAGCCACCCAGGCACCCCAGATAAATTAGATTTTAAAACAAAGACTCAAAGAAGGTGAAGAAAAACATATCACACTTAAAAGTTCTATCGAACAAGAAGATCTAACAATTTTAAAAATCTATACCCCTAACATGGAATCACCCAATTATATAAACCAATTAATAACAAAATCAAAGAAATGTATTGACAATAATACAGTAATAATAGGGGACTTTAATACCCCCTTCACTGAAATGGACAAATCATCTACGCAAAAGATCAACAAGGAAATAAAGGTTTTAAATGACACACTGGACTAGATGGACATCATAGATAGTTTCAGAACATTCCATCCCAAAGCAGTGGAATACGCATTCTTCTTTAGTGCACATGGAACATTCTCTAGAATAGATCACATTCTGGGTCACAAATTAGTCTCAACCTGTACCAAAAAAATTAGAATCATTCCCTGCATATTTTCAGACCACAATGCACTGAAACTAGAACTCAATCTCAAGGGAAAATTTGGAAAGAACTCAAATACATGGGGACTAAAAAACTTCCTACTAAAGAATGCATGGGTCAACCAGCAAATTAAAGATGAATTACAAAAATTCATGGAAACAAATGAAAATGAAAACACAACTGTTCAATATCTGTGGGATGCAGCAAAAAGAGTCCTAAGTGGAAAGTAAATAGCAATACAAGCCTTCTTCAAGAAACAAGAAGGATCTCAAATATACCACCTAACCCTGCACCTAAAGGACCTGGAGAAAAAACAGCAAATAAACCTACAAGGAGAATAGAATAAATATCAGAGCAGAAATCAATGACATAGACATCAAAAGAACAGTAGAACAGATCAACAAAAATAGGAGCTTTTTCTTTGAAAGAATTAACAAGATTGATAAACCCCTGGTCAAACTCATCAAAAAGAAAAAAGAAAGGTCACAGTTCAATAAAATCATGAATGAGAGAGGAGACATCATAACAAATACCAAAGAAATGCAATTATAAGAATATAATGAACAACTATATACTAACAAATTAGACAATCTGGAAGAAATTGATGCATTACCAAAGTTGAGCCAAGAAGAAATAGAAAACCTGAACAGATACATAACCAGTAAGGAAATGGAAGCAGTAATCAAAAGTCTCCCAACAAACAAGAGCCCATGGCCGATGATGGCTTCCCAGGAGAATTCTACCAAACCTTTAAAGAATTAATACCTATTCTCCTGAAACTGTTCCAAAAAATAGAATTAGAAAGGAAACTTCCAAAGTCATTTTACAAGGTCAGCATGACCTTGATCCCAAAATGAGACAAAGGCCCCACAAAAAGGAGAATTACAGACTAATATCTCTGATGAACATGAATACAAAAATTCTCACCAAAATACTAGCCAATAGGATCCAATAGTACATTAAAAGGATTATTCCCCATGACCAAGTGGGATTTATTCCTGGGCTACAAGTCTGGTTTAACATCCACAAATCACTCAATGTGATATAATGCATTAATAAAAGAAAGAACAAAAAACATATGATCCTCTCAATAGATGCAGAAAAAGCATTTGACAAAATACATCATTTCTTAAACATAACTCTTCACAGTGTAGGGATAGAGGGTATACAATTCAATATCATAAAAGCCATCTATGAAAAACCCACAGCAAATATCATTCTCAATGGGGAAAACAAGAGAGCTTTTCCCCTAAGATCAGGAATACCACAGGGCGGTCCAGTATCACCACTGCTATTCAACATAGTACTAGAAGTCCTAGCCCTAGCAATCAGACAACAAAAAGAAATAAAAGGCATCAGAATTGGGGGGGAAAAAAGTCAAACTCACTCTTTGCAAAGGATATGACTCTTTATGTAGAAAACCCAAAAAAGCTCCACCCCAAAAATGCTAGAATTCATTCAGGAATTCAGTAAAGTGTTGGGATATAAAATCAATGCACAGAAATAATTTGCATTTCTATACACCAACAAGACAGAAGAAAGAGAAATTAAGGAGTCAATTCCATTTACAATTGCATCCCAAACCATAAGATACCTAAGAATAAATCTAACCAAAGAGGCAAAGAATCCATACTCAGAAAACTATAAAATACTCATGAAAGAAATTGAGGAAGACACAAAGAAATGGAAAAGCATTCCAGGCTCACAGATTGGAAGAACAAATGTGAAAATGCCCATGCTACCTAAAACAGTCTACACATTTAATTCAATCCCTATCAAAATATCATCACCTTGGGGCGCCTGGGTGGCTCAGTTGGTTAAGCGACTGCCTTCGGCTCAGGTCATGATCCCGGAGACCGGGAATCGAGTCCCACATCAGGCTTCCTGCTCGGCGGGAAGCCTGCTTCTCCCTCTTTCAGCATCATTATCTCCAGATCCATAGCTTTGACATGAGCCATGGAATCAAGTATGACATTGACCGGAATGTCCCACCAATATAAACTACTTCTGGTCTTCTCCTTATTGCAGTCAATTTTACCAGTGGTCTTTACATAGGGGTACAAATACCTAAGTAGTTCTCCAGATGATTCATTTAGATCTGTGAAGACACTATTAATGGTTCTGTTTGTACTTATTTTTACCTAGAAAAAAAGTAATTAAAATTTTCTAGTATTAAATCTGTGGCTTAATCTATGCCAAATCATTGTCAGTTACAATGTGAGGAGTATGAGGGAAGGAGAGGTTATGCAAGGTGAAAGATCAGCCATATGACCACACTCATGAATGCTTACTGCATCTCCAAGTACTGTAGTGTGTGTTCAGTCATGTGTTTATAAATGTACAATCTCTTTCTAAACAAAATAGCCCTCCCCAAAATGAAGACATACCTTAGAATGGTCACTGCTAAATGTCAGTTAAAAATTAATATGCAAAGACAAGGTAACCAATTTTTTTTCACAGCTAACTGTGTTTCTCCTTCAAATATGAGCCCTTTGTCAACAAAAAATACTCAATAAAAAAATGAAAACCATGACAAAGTAATCAGATCTGGCACGAAGCAGGGAGAATAAATTAAAAAGTATTATAAATATAATATGAAATATAAAATTATGTACATCTTTGTTGATGATCAACATTTCTGTAGATGTGGCTGAGAATATTAACTAATAATATTGGTACATGTATACATATTTATAAAATATACAAATACATATGTATTTGGAAATATTAAAGTTTTTCAATACTTTACTTAGTAGAGTGAATAATCAAAGAAATTTGAAAATTACTAATTTTGAAAAAAATCTGTTAGCCTCTTCTGAGAGTTCTGTTGTAATTCCTCATAAAAAGAAAAATGTGGTTTAGTAGCACATTACTTTTCACCATTCTTTGCCATTCCTCCCCCATTCCTTCTCCATTGTGAGCAGAGTGCCTAAACAGAGAAAAGTCCACCAAAAATGTTCTGTGATTAATAATCAGAACATATAACTCATTTACCCACCTTGGGGCTAAAGAAAATCCCACAGTTCCTTCACTTGTTCCTCTCTTTTCTGGGATTCATTTTTAGTTTTTAATAAGCTTTAAGGTTCAAAATAGTCTTAAATTTACAGAAAAGATCTGAAGATAGACTGAGTTCCCACAAACTTCACACCCAGTTTCCCTATTATTAATATCTTATGTTAATATGGTATTTTTTATAATGAGTGAACCAATATCAACATGTAACCAAAGTCCATACTTTATTCAAATTTCCTTAGTTTTCATCAAATGTTATTTTTCTACTCAAGGATACCACCCAGGATACCACATTACATTCAGTTATCATGTTCCTTTGGGCTCTTCTCAGCTGTGGCAGTTTCTTAGATTTTCCTTGTTTTGGATGTTCTTGATAATTTTGACGAGTACTGGTCAGGTATCTAGTAGACTGTCTTTTCATTGGGTTTTCCCCTTGATTAGACTGAGAATGTAGGTTTTTAGGAGAAAGGCCACAAAGATAAAGTACCTTTCTCATCACATACAAGGGTACATATTATGAATGTGAAATACTGTTGCTGCTGATTTTGGTCACTGGGATAAGGTAGTTTCATCAGATTTCTCCACTGCAGAGTTATTCTTTGTTCCCCTTTATATGATGCACTCTTTGGACATAAGTTAAGTGATGGACACAGTCCATATTTACAGCATCAAGGGTTATACGTCCCTTCTTCGATGTTTGAGTATCCACATAAATCATCTGGAATTCTTCTGAATGGAGATCTATTGTCTCCCACTTATTTATTATGTCATTTATTAATATCAGTATGGACACATGGAAACTTATTTTATATTTTAAATATCCAATATTCCCTTACATGTTTTCATTTTCAATGTGTTCTAGTTTTATTGATTAGGAACTCTTATCAGCTGTCATCAGCATGCCTTTGACATATTACCATTGTTGGAGTAATTTTTAACAACGTTATTAAGCTTCTGCTATAATGAAGTAATTGTTTCAACATTACGTAAAAAGAACATATGGTTTGTGGGTTCATATCTGGACTCTCTACCCTGTTCTGTTGGTCTATGTGTCTGTTTTTGTGTCAGTACCGTGCTGTCTTGGTGAACACAGCTTTATAATTAAGCCTGAAGTCAGGTAACATGATGCCTCCAATTTTGTTTTTTCTTCAACAATTCCTTAGTGATTTGGGGTCTTTTTTGGTTCCATATAAATTTTAGGATCGTTTGTTCCAATGCATTGAAGAATGTTGGTAGAATTTTGATTGGAATGGCTTTGGAAGTATAGATTTCTCTGGGCGGTATAGACATTTTAACAATGCTTATTCTTCTGATCCATGTGCATAGAATGCTCTTCCATCTTTTTGTGTCTTCTTCAATTTCTTTCATGAGTGTCCTGTAGTTTCTCTAGTACAGGTCCTTGACTACTTTGGTTACGTTTATTCCTAAGTATCTTATGGTTTTTGGTGCTATAGTAAATGAGTAGATTCTCTGATTTCCCTTTCTATATTTTCATTGTTAGTGTATGAGAATGCAACTGATTTCTGTGCATTGATTTTGTATCCTGCCACATTACTGAATTGTTGTATGAGTTCTAGTAGCTTGGGGGTAGAGTCTTTTAGGTTTTCCACATAGAGTATCATGTCATCTACAAATAGAGAGAGTTTGACTTCTTCTTTGCCAAGTTGAATACCTTTTATTTCTTTCTGCTGTCTGATTGCTGTTGCTAGGACTTCTGATACTATGTTGTGCAGTAGTGATGAGAGTGGGCATCCTTGTCTTGTTCCTGATCTCAGAGGGAAGGCTGTCAGTTTTTCCCTGTTGAGAATGATATTCACTGTGGGTTTTTCATAGATAAATTTTATGAGGTTGAATGAATGTTACCTCTATCCCTATATTTTGAAGAGTTCTAATCAGGAATGGATGTTGTATTTTGTCAAATGCCTTTTCTGCATCAATTGAGAGGACCATGTGGTTCTTTCTCTTATTGATTTGTTCTATCACATTGATTGATTTGCGAGTGTTGAACCACCCTTGCATCCCTGGGATAAATCCCACGTGGTCATGGTGGATAATCTTTTTAATGTATTGTTGGATCCTGTTAGCAGAGAAAATATATTCAGTGAAAAAAAGACAGTCTTTTCTATAAATTGTGATGGGAAAATTGGACAGCTACGTATAGACCATTCTCTTACACCACACACAAAGGCAAACTCGAAATGGATGTAAGACCTCAACATGAGGCAGGAATCCATCAAAATCCTAGAAGAGAACACAGGCAGTAACCTCTTTGGAATCTGCCACAGCAACTTCTTTCAAGACACGTCTCCAAAGGCAAAGAAGGCAAAAACGAAAATGAACTTTTGAGACTTCATCAAAATAAAGAACTTCTTCACAGCAAAGGAAACAGTCAACAAAACAAAGAGGCAACCCACGGAATGGGAGAGGATATCTGCAAATGACACTACAGACAAAGGGATGATATCCAAGATCTATAAAAGACTACTCAAACTCAAGATCCAAAAAGAAGATGAACACATCAAAAAATGGGCAGGAGACATGAAGAGGAACTTCTCCATAGAAGACTTACAAATGTGGGGCACCTGGGTGGCTCAGTTGATTAAGTGACTGCCTTTGGCTCAGGTTATGGTCCCAGAGACCCGGGAGAAGCCTGCTTCTCCCTCTCTCACTCCCCCTGCTTGTGTTCCCTCTCCTGCTGTCTCTCTCTGTCAAATAAATAAAATCCTTATTAAAAAAAAAAAAAGAAGACTTACAAATGGCTACCAGACACATGAAAAAAATGTTCATCATCACTAGTGATCAGGGAAATTCAAATCAAAACCACACGAGATACCACCTTACACCAGTCAGAATGGCCAAAATTAACAAATCAGGAAACAACAAATGTTGGAGAGGCTGTGGAGAAAGGGGAACCCTCTTACACTGTTGGTGGGAATGCAAGTTGTTGCAGCTGCTTTGGAAAACAGTGTGGAGAGTCCTTAAAAAATTAAGCATAGACCTACCCTATGACCCTGCAATTGCATTATTGAGTATTTACCCCAAAGATACAGATGTAGTGAAAAGAAGGGCCATATGTACCCCAATGTTCATAGCAGCAATGGCCACAATCACCAAACTGTGGAAAGAGCCATTTGCCCTTCAACAGTTGAATGGTTATAGAAGATATGGTACATATATACAATGGAATACTATACCTCCATCAGAAAGGATGAATATCCAACTTTTGTAGCAACATGAACTGGATTGGAAGAGATTATGCTGAGTGAAATAAGCCAAACAGAAAAAGTCAAGTGTTACATGGTTTCACTTACTTGTGGTGCATAAAAGGCAATATAGAGGACAGCAGGAGAAGGAAAGGAAATGGGAAGTAGGGTAATTCGAGGAGAGATTTGAAACATGAGAGACTTTGGACTCAAAAACAAACTGAGGGTCTTGGAGAGAAGGGAGTCGGGGGATGGGAGATCTTGGTGGTAGTTACTGAGGGCATATATTGCATGGAGCACTGGGTTTGGGACATAAACAATGAATCTTGGAACACTAAAAAAATAAAATATTTTTTTTAAAAAGAACATATGTTTCTTTCCAAACTGTGGGTTTTAATTTTTTTGCAAGCAGTGATAGCTTGAATCATCCAATAACAGGTGTATGCCAAAAAACAATGTTTTTAAAAAAATATTTTATTTATTTACATCAGAAGGAGAAGCCGACTCTCCACAGAGGTTGGAGTCCAATGCAGGACTTGATCCCAGGACCCCGAGATCATGACCTGAGCTGAAGGCAGTGGCTTAACCAACTGAGCCACCCAGGCGCCCCCAGCAATGTTTCTTTAATGGTATTAAAAATGAGTCAGAAATTAATCTTTCCTTAATTCAGGCTGGAAGTCCAAACCAAGATAATAATGGATATGCACAGGGATACCTAAGGAAAAGAGAGCCATGCTTGCAATATTAAGGTTTTTCTGATGGCACCTCCATTGAGACAAATTTCTAAGCTACTGGATTTCTGGAAAGTCAGTTAACTTTTGCTATCTCAGCAAAGGGAGGAAGGGGATACTAAGAGAAGCAAATTGGCAAGCCACACATCCTTCACCCAGAACCACAAATAATCACTAAACACAAATAGTGGCTTTGTTTGCATTAGGATTTTTTCTTGACTTGTGGAAATGGGGAGAGGTTGAGCTGGATAATGAGAAGCTCGGGCTTATATTGAAATATTTCTTCTTTAAAGACAACTCTGAGGTAAAGGGAAAGTTCATGATTTCCACTTTGAAAGCCTCCCATTCATTCAGGTAATTGTTCAACACCATGTTCAGGGATCACCCACATCAAGCCAGGCATGGGACTATGCCAGAGGCATATGAGAATGTAGAAAATTCAACCCATCCTCATGAGTTTTCCACAATGCTGCTTAAACATGAGGTGACCATCATGTTTTTAAAATGAGTGAAAGAATGAGTACATGCACATATGATTGAATTAAACAAGAGAATGAAAAACATGATGTGGGAGATAGACCTGCTCTACTAGTTGGTACACCCTATGATAATACATTTGAGTGAATTTTTGTATAGGATGTGACATAAGGAACCAGTTTAACTCTTCTGCATATGGATATCTAGTTTTTTCAATATAATATTTTGAAGTGTCTATCCTTTCCCCATTGTGTGCTTTTGGCACCCTGACTGTGGATCAATTGTTCATAGATATATAGATTTATTTCTTGGCTCTCTATTGTTTTCCATTATTCTATCTTTCTGCCAATACTATACTGTTTTGATTACTGTAGTTTGGGATATTTTGTAAAACAGGAAGTGAATACTTTCAGCTTTGTTCTTACTGAAGATTGCTTTGGCTCTCAGAGGTCTTCTGTTGTTGTTTTAAATTTTAAGATTGCTTCTTCTATTTCTATAAAAAATGCCATTAGAATTTTGACAGGGGTTGCATCAAATATGTAGATCATTGTGGGTAATGTGGACATTTTAACAATATTAATTCTTTCAATCCATGAACATGGATGTCTTTTTATTTGCCTGTGTCTTCTTTAATATTCATTTTTTTAATACTTTTCATTGTGTAGGTCTTTCATCTCTTTGGTTAAGTTTATTTCTAAGTATTTTATTCTTTTTGTTGCAAATGTGAATGGGATTTTTTTCTTTATTTCTTTTTTTTTTTAAGATTTTATTTATTTGACAGAGAGAAACACAGCCAGAGAGGGAACACAAGCAGGGGGAGTGAGAGAGGGAGAAGCAGGCTTCCCACCGAGCAGGGAGCCCGATGTGGAACTCGATCCCAGGTCTCTGGGATCATGACCTGAGCTGAAGGCAGTTGCTTAACCAACTAAGCCACCCAAGTGACCCTTAATTTCTCTTTTGAATAGTTTATTGTTTGTGTGTAGGAATGTGGTTGCTTTTTGTATGTTGGCTTTGTATCCTGCACCTTTACTGAATTAATTTATTATTTCTAATTGTGTGTGTGTGTGTGTGTGTGTGTGTGTGTGTGTGTGTGTGTGTGTAGCCTGTAAGGTATTCTGTACATATGATTATGTCATCTGCAAACAGAGATCATTTTACTTCTTTCTTTCTAATGCCAGTGATATTTATCTTTCTTATCTCATTGCTGTAGCTAAAACTTCCAGTAGTATGTTTAATACAAGAGGTGAAACTGGGCACTCTTGCATTATACTGGCCTTCAGAGGAGTTTTCATTGTTTCCCCATTGATTATGGTGGAGCTTTTCGTAGATAGCCTTTATTGTGTAGAAGTAAGTTCATCCTATAATTATTTTGTCAAGTTTTTAAAATTTTGAATGGATGTTGAATTTTATCAAATATTTTTTTCTCTATTAAGATGACCATGTGTTTTTGTCTCTCATTTTACTAATGCGCTGTATTGCATTATTAATTTGCTTATTTGAATCATCCTTGCATTCCAAGCATTAATATATTTTGGCCATGGCATATGATCCTTTCAATGTGCTATTCTATTCAGTTTGCCAATATTTTGTTGAGGATTTTTGCATCTATATTCATCAGAGATATTGGCCTGTAGTTTTCTTTTATTGCATCTCTTTTGACTGGTTTTGACATCAGGATGATGTTGGCCTCAAAAAAATTGATTTTAAAAATATTCCTTCCATTTTTCTTGTATAGTGGTCTATTCATGATTTCCAATACTTCTAATTTTTTAGACTATATGTTTCCAGGAATTTATCCATTTCTTCTAAGTTATCCAATTTATTGGCATATAATTGTTCGTAATATCCTCCTATGATTTTTTTTCTAAGACATCCATTGCAACATCCCTCTTTCATTCCTGATTTTACTTATTTGACTCTTCTCTTTCTCTTAGTCAAGCTAAGGGTTTGTCAGTTTTGTTCATCTTTTCAAAAAAACACTTTTTTCCCTATTCTCTACTTGCTGTATTGCTTTTTTTTAGATTTTATTTATTTATTTGATATATATATAGAGAGAGAGAGAAAACACAAGCAGGAGCAGCAGGCAAAGGGAGAAAAAGGAACAGGCTCTCAACCAAGCAGGGAGCCTAAAGTGGAGCTCAATCCCAACACCCTGAGATCATGATCTAAGCCAAAGGTAGATTCTTAACTGACTGAGTCACCCAGGTGACCATACTTAGTATATTTCTTCTCTAATCTTCACCTTATTCTTCTTTTTGATAAACTTGTGTTCAGTTTGACTTTTGTCTCTAGCTTCCTGAAGTGTAAAGTTATGTTTTATTTGATACCTTTCTTCTTTTTCTAATGTAGGCATTTCACATTATAAACATCTCCCTTAGTATACTTTTGTTGCATCCCATAGTTTTTGGTATGTTGTGTTATCATTTTCACCTGTCTTGAGATACTTTTAAAATTTCCTCTTGATTTCACTTTTGGCTCAATTGTTTTTCAAAGGTGTGTTGTTTAGTTTCCATACATTTGTGAATTCTTTTGTTTTCTTAAAGTCATTAATTTCTAATTTCATGCCACTGTAGTCAGAAACATTTGGAATAATTTTAATTTTCTTAAATGTGTTAAGGCTTGTCTTTTTGCCTAATATGTAATCTATCATGAAGAATGTCCTTGTGTTCTCAAAAATAATGATAAGCATTCTTAAAAATTTTGTATATGTGTTATGTCCATTTGGACTACAATGATGTTCAAGCCTGTTGTTTTCTTATTGATTTTCTGTCTGAATATTTTATAATTACTGGAAGCATGGTATTGAACTTTCTTATTACTGTTATATTTCTGTCAATTTCTCCATTCCAGTCTGTCAATATTTGTTTTATATTTGTAGGTTCTCTGTTATTTGTTGTGTATGCATATATAATTGGTATATTATCCTGTTGAATTGACTCTTTTTCTGTATATGATATCTTTATTTGGCTCTAAGGATAGTTTTCACATAGACTTTTTTGTCTAAGTATAGCCAGCCCTGTTTTCTTTTGGTTACCATTTGCATGGCATATCCTTTTCCATCCCTTCACTTTCAGCCTATGTATGTCCTTGAGTCTAAAGTGAGTCTCCAAAAGCTATCTGGAGGAAAAACAAAGCTGGATGCATTATACTTCATTATTTCAAACTATTAAAAAGCTATAATAATCAAACAGTATGGTATTGGCATAAAAACAGACACATAGATATATGGAAGAAAATAGCCCAGAAATAAATTCCCACATATTCAATCAATTAACTTATGACCAAGTACCAAAAATAGGAATTGATGAAGGGCCAAGTCTCCTCAGTGAATGGTATCAGGAAGACTTAACAGCTACATGCAAAAGAATGTGACCAGAGCACTATCTTACACCATGCACAGAAACTAACTCAAAGTGGATTACAGACTTGAATGTAACACCTGAAACCATGAAACTTCTAGAAGAAAATATAAGCATTAATATCCTTGACAGAGGTCGTGGCATTGATTTTCTGGGCTTAATACCAATACAAAAACAGCAAAAGCAAAAATAAATATATGGGATATCAAACTAAAACATTTATGCATAGCAAAGGAAACCATCAACAAAATAAAAAAAGTAACCTAATGAATGGGATAAAATATTTGTAAACCATCTATCTAATAATGGGTTAATATCCAACCTATAAAAAACTCACACAACTCAATAACAAAATAACAAAACAAAAATCCAATTCAAGATATCTGAATAGATGTTTTCCCAGAAAAGACATAGAGAGGGCTGACATGTACATGAAAAGATGCTCAACATCACTAATCATCAGGGAAATGAAAATCAAAACCACTATGAGATAGTACCTCACACCCATTAGAATGACTGTTATTAAAAAGACAAGAAATTGTTGATAAGGATATGAAGAAAAAGAAACCCTTGTACCTTGATCGTAGGAAAATAAATTGGTGCAGCTTCTATGAAAACCAGTATGGTGGTTCCTCAAAAATTTACGAATAGGACTATCATATGATTCAGCAATTCTACTTCTGGTTATTTATTCAAAGAAAGTAAAAACATTAACTCAGAAAGATATATGCACTCCTATATTTATGTAGCATTATTTAAAGTGTCCATTGATAAATGGGGCATAAACAAAATATGAGATATATATACATAATAATGTTAATACATAAAAATAGCAATAATATTTAAATTATTGATATGATTTAATATTTTAATAATGTATATAAATGGTTTAGCCCTAAAAAATAATGAAATATTGCTATTTGTAGCAACATGAATGATCCTAAAGACAAGTACTGTATGATTTACTTACATGTGAAATCTTAAAAAAACATTTAAAAAGAAATCAAATATAGTTGATTTGGTTCTGGTGTCGATTGTTTGGTTCTGACTTTAGAATAATACATATTTTTTAGAGAAAACTAAAATTTCAGAAGAAAGAAAAAACAGAAAAACAGTTTTTTAAAGATTTTATTTATTTGCTTTATGGAGAGAAATACAGCTAGAGAAGGAACACAAACAGGCGGAGTGAGAAAGGGAGAAGCAGGCTTCCCAAGGAGAAGGGAGCCCAAGGCGAAGCTTGATCTTGGGACTCTGGGATCAAGACATAAGCCAGAGGCACATGCTTAATGACTGAGTCACCCAGGTGTCCCCCAAAAAACAATTTAAAATCAGGTATGGCCCCAAACCAAGGTGACCCTTGCTGCCTCTTTGTTTTTGTATCTTGTCAAATTTTTCTGCAGATATATTTGTGTATGGAAGGGTGGGAATTATAAATTGAGATCATAACTTACACAGTGTCATATAAACATTTTTTTAACATTTTATAATGACCATTTCTCTATTTCATTAAATATTTTTCTCTAACATTTTAAAGACTTTATAATATTGTAAAGCATGTATAAACTATAGTTTGTATTTTTATATATATTTTCTATAAATGTTCTTTTCTCTAACATCTTTATAAGTAAATATATATAACATATAACAACATAACATATAATAACATAGTATCCATCTTTATAGGTAAATTTTGACATGTCCATAATTTCCTTTAAAATTCCTAGAAGAAATCGGCGTGCCTGGCTGGCTCAGTTGGTTAAGCACTAACTCTTGGTTTTATGTCAGGTCATGATCTCGGAGTCATGAGATCCAACCCCATATTGGGCTCTGTGCTCAGTATGGAGTCTGCTTGAGATTCTCTCTCCCTCTTCCTCTTCTCCTCCCACTAATGCTCACTTTCTCTTTCTCTCTCTCAAATAAATAAATAAATCTTTAAGAATCCTATAAGAAATCATAATTACAAAATATGAAAATAAACTTTTAAAAAATAAAGTGGGTCTCTTAGGTGGGGATTAGGCAAAATGGGTGAAAGGAATCAAAATGTACAAATTCCTGGTTATAAAATAAATCATGAGGATGTAAGGTACAGTGTGGTTATCACTATTAATATTATTGTGCTTCCTCTTTAAAAGTTGCTGAGAGAATACATCTTAAAAGACTTCATAAGGAATAACTTCTTGTAACTAGGTGTGATGATGGGTGTTAACTAGAGTTATTGTGGTGATCATTTTCAATATATGCAAAACTGAAATCATGTTGTACACATGAAACATAGTATTTTATATCAATACCACCTCAGTAAACTAGATGAATGAATAGACAAAAAAGGAAACAAACAAACAAATAAGTAAGTAAATAAGTAAGTAACGTGTCTCTTGTAGACATCAGATAGGTAGATCCTTTATTTTTAATCCACTGAGCCACTCCATATGCCTTCTGATTGGGAGGTTTAGTCCATTTACATTTAAAGTAAGTATTAACAGATGAGAGCTTATTACTGCAGAATTGTTAATTGTTTTCTATCTGTTATGCAGTTATTTTTTCCTCTTTCATTATCTTTGTATTTTATAGGATTATTTGCTAGTGATTTACTTTGATTCTCTTCCATCTTTTGTATATCTATGTTTTCTTATTATTTGTGGTTATCTTGTGGTTTGAACAAAATATCATGTAATTATAAGCATCTTTTTAAGTTAATAACAACTGAACTTTAATCACATACATAAAAATTCTACACTTCACGCCCCCCACACACATACTGTGCCCTTATATTCAGTGTTTGCTTCCTTTTTTATTGTATATACACTAGCAAGCTTTTGTCTCTTAACTTTTACATCAGGATTAAAACTAATGTATGCACCACAATTGCTTTTTTACATTACTCAGTACTTGCCTTTATATAATTATCTTTAGCAGCGAAATTTATCCTTCCATGTTTCTGTAGCATGTGCTTGTTTCAATTTGAAGAACTCCCTTAAGCATACTTTGAGGATAGGTCTCTTGGTTTTTGTCTAGGCCATCAGCTTTCCTTCATTTCTAAATAAGAAGTTTAACAAATAGTTTTGCTAAATACAGTAGTTTTGATTGACAGAGATTTTTTTTTCTTTCAGTATTTTGAATATATTATCTCAGTCTTTCATGGCCTGCAAGGTCTCTATTGAGATATAAATCTCTTATCTTATCAAGATTCCCATATGTGAGGAGTCACTTTTCTTTTTTTTTCTTTTTTTTTTAAGATTTTATTTATTTATTTGACAGAGAGAAACACAGCGAGAGAGGGAACACAAGCAGGGGGAGTGAGAGAGGGAGAAGCAGGCTTCCCGCCGAGCAGGGAGCCCGATGTGGGACTCGATCCCGGGTCTCCGGGATCATGACCTGAGCCGAAGGCAGTCGCTCAACCAGCTGAGCCACCCAGGCACCACTGAGAAGTCACTTTTCTTTTGTCACTTGCAAAATCCTCTTGATCCTTGACTTTTGACAATATCATTATACTGTGTCTGATTGTAATCTTCTTTAATTTGATCCTATTGGGGATCCTTCAAGTTCCATGAGTCTGGATGTTTATCGCTCCCAAAATTTAGGAAGTTTTCAACTATTATTTTTTTAAATAAGCTTTCAGTCTTCTTTCTCTTTGCTCCATCTGAGATTCCCTTAGTACACATACTGATTTTTCTGATAGTTTCCCATAAAACTCATAGGCTTTCTTCACATTTTTACATTTTCTTTTCCTTTTTCTCCACTGACTGGATAATTTTAAATGACTTGTCTTCAGGTCCACTGATTTTTTTTTTTAAATAAAATCCAGTTGTTTGGCATTTTGTTTTGTTTTGTTTGGTGCTTGATCAAGTCTTATGTTGAAGCTCGCTCTTGCATTTTTCGCTTTGGTCATTGTATTATTCAGTTCCAGAATTTCTATTTACATATTTTTATGATTTCTATCTTTTTGTGGAGCTTTTTATTTTGTACACATATTGTTTCCCTGGTTTTGTTGCATCATTTATCTGTGTTCTTTCTTATTAACTGAAGTTCTTTAAAATAATTATTTTGGCTCTGTCAGGCAATTCACTGATATCCATCTCTTCGGGATCAGTTGTCAGAAATTTATTGTGTTCTTTGGTAGTATCATGTCTCCTTAATTTTTCATGTTCCTTATAGCCTTGCTTTGGTGTCTGCTCATTCAAAGAAGAAGTAAAATCTCCACTTTATGGACTGGCTTCAGTGGGTAAGACCTTCATTTATGTATGGGCACAAGAGCACTGTCTAAATGAGGTGTATAACAGTGCCAGGTCTGGCACAACAGTTTCATGGGCACGTGGGGGCACCATTTCCAGAAAAACATGGAAAGAGGAAAGGAAGGCTGTGACTTCAGCTCTGGGAAGACAAGAATGGTGGTGGCTCTGCCTCTAGGACTGTGCAATAATAGCTCCAGCTCCAGCAGAGAATAACAGCATAGACTCCAACAGCTCCATCTGCTGAGGTTAGTGTCAGCATCAGCAAAGACTGCAATTGTCTATGGTGGCAGCAAAAGTTACTTCGGCCCTCAATGACAAAAGCTGTTGGAGTCTTCCTGCCTTTTTTTTTTTCTTCTCATGGGAGGATATCATGGCTAGGGGATCCTTCTTAGTGTCAAGTTGTGCCAGCCCTGAGTAATGAGTGATGAAGGTAAAAATCTTCTTATGCTTTCTATGAAATATTCTTGTTTTTATCTTCTGCTAGGTTGCTTTAACTTATTATTCTGCTCCAAAGCTCTCCCAGAGCAATCTTCATCTGTAAGTTACCTGTCAAATTATTGTTTTGGTGAAGGCAAGATGGCTGAGATGTTTTAGTCTACCATCTTGCTGATGTCACTCACGATTCAACCAGTGGTAGAATGAAAATGGGAAGACTTGGAACCACCTGAAAGACACCTAGCCTGGCTTAGGCTAATGAAATGGCAAAAAGCATTAGATAAGTACTTTGATTTAGGTCCTATTCAGAGAAATTCCCCTCAAGACCAGGGAGAAATTCACCTCTGAATTGCAGATTGGCTATGTTATGAACCACAGCATCTCCCTTACAAAAAGTAAGGGGCACCTGGGTGACTCAAATGGTTAAATGTGTGCCTTCAGTTCAGGTCATGATCCCAGGGTCCTAGAATTGAGTCCCACATCAGACTCCCTGCTCAGCAGGGAACCCGCTTTCTCTCTCTCTCTGCCCCTCCTCCTGCTTGTGCTCTCTCTTTCAAACAAATAAATAAAATCTTAAAAAAAGAAAAAGTGCAATGAAAGCCACTGACACAATAGCTGGAGTCAAAACCTGAGAGCTCAGGCAGCTTTTCCCCTTCAGTGAGCTCTCCAGCTCTGTGGACCCTCACGACCAACCACACCTCCTAAACACCCTTTGTCTTCCAAGTGCACAAATTAGTCACAATCACATGATACCTAAACTTGCTGAATTCACAGGATTCTATGAGAGAAAAATAATATTATAACTGTGAAAACACTTTGAAAAAGATCAAATACTTTTATAAATGTTAAAGATCTTGCATAGTAATAATTTTTTAATAATTAATTTTTATTTGATTGGTCAGTCACCACTTTACTAATTTTTCCCATTAGTGTACATTGAAACTGGAATGAAGAAATCAAATAAAATATGCAGAATGTCCAGAACTAGAAGTACGTAAATAATAGCCACACTAAACCAGAGGATGCTTTGGAAAAGGACTACTATGCATTAGCAGTCAGCCCAAATTCCTTGGAAGTAACTTATGGAAAGATAAGTGCTAATGGAGTCTGCAGTAAAGTCCCTTAAAATGAGGTAATTAAATAAGAAGTACTTAGAACAGTGCTTGGTACAAAGCAAGTGTCCAATAAATGTTAGCTATTGTTGTTATAAATATTAAAATCCCTTTTACACTCAGGGAGTATCCTGTATTTCCTTATATAACATTATTCTCATGTAGGGAGCAGGGAATTATGTATTTTCTGTTGTTTATATTGGCTGTCTTTTTCTTTTCTTAGGTGGGTATGTGATACCAACCCATACTTTGGAGTTGGGCCTGTCTGAATTCAGTCCCTGCCCTCCCACATGCCAGCTCTGCAACACTGAGGTAGTTATTTAACACCAATGAGCCTCTTTACTCCTAGGTAAACGGGCAATAAATGCAGGTGGTCCTTTCTCCAAAGCTGCAGTTGTTGTTCTCAATCTGCTTCCCTCCGTATGCCTGCTTCATTTTTCTCTCTGCCAACTCATCATCCCAATTCATCCCTTGTTAATGCTCCTTGATATTTCCAGTTTGACCATGTTCCTAGCTGACCAACATTAGCATTTCTTGCTCCTTATTCAAGAAGGGTAGTTTCTCTTTGTCATCTCTGCCCAAACTAGAGGAGTTTGCTCTTGGATTATGTACTCACTTCAGTACCAGCTGGACTTAAGTGGTAGAGTAGGGAAGGAGGGAGGTGGCATTTGGCAAGGGATATGACTATCTAAGACTATGGGACTATGGTCAGCAAAATAGATAAACCACATCTATCCCTTCTACACCCATATCCTCATTTCAACTGTTCCTTTGTCCACTTCTGTTCTTAGCTGATTTTCTGCCTTGGACTCTTCCACTTTTTCTTCAAATATCAGCTCCTATGTCCTTCCCTTTTTGAAATCTTCCCTGAATCCCCCTACACAGCTGGCCCATTGACTGTACCATTGTCTGTTGTTCCAGAATCCCTTTCACAAGACATATCTACTTATCTCCCCTGTGGAGATCTTTGTTGAGATAATAACACGAACCACATAAATATCTGGCATATAAGAGATGCTCTATATCACTTTCTTGGTAGGTAGGAAGTAGAGAGTCCATTCTTTGTTCACATCCTGTGTTTTTGAGGGTATGGAAACCTTAGGTAAGAAGATATAAATTCCAGGGTGCCTGGGTGGCTCAGTGGGTTAAAGCCTCTGCCATCAGCTCAGGTCATGATCTCAAAGTCCTGAGTGTAGCACAATAAATAGGTTTTCCCATTTACTTTGGTGTTTGAGGGTATAATTGGATAGTGAGGTAGGTTTCTTTGCCTCCTTCACTGTGAAAGATATTTGATCTTGATGTTTGCTTTGTCTCCTGATGGTGGCAACTGATGAGGCTGGTCAGTCTTAAGCAGTAAGCTCAGGTCCAGAGGGGAGAGTGGACCTGAAAAATCAGGATGACTGCCTGGTGCTGCCTATCCTATCCCAGTAGGGACCACAAGACCACTCAATGAGAAACGTAAGAGAAAACACATCTCATTTGCTGATAATGGTTCCCCAACAATTAAGTGGTATGGATGACACAGTGATGAACTGGACACACAGATACTGAGTTAAAAGTAGACTTTAAAAAGTGCTGCAATATGAAATACATGGATGGAATGTACAGTAACAAAATATTGTTTTCCTAAGCTGTCACATTACTTATGCCCATTTAGCATCATGAACTCAAATAGGCCTAGGAAGAATCTGCAAGCCAGACTGGTCCCTGATGTTCATGGTCATTACTTCTGAGTTGGCTTCTGACATCAGTAATAGTAAATGACACAAGAACATAACTCTAGGTCAAAGGATGCGCAAAAGTCTGAGGGAACACAAAGTAGGGTTCGTCCATTCAAGCTGAAGAGGGGACTGGAGAACCACACCTCAGGAGACATTGACTTAATCCAAAAGAGGAACTGATTGGGAATAATTCAGTTAAGTCAAAAGTGGGCAGGATGTTCTAGGAAGGTATCAGAGCCTGTGCAAAGGCATTACAAAAAGATATTACATGGTAAATTCAGGAATCTGTGAGTAAATTTTATATGGCTATTGTTTGTGTGGGAATGGGGGTGATGAACTGTGAAGATAAGAAAAAACTTATCATGATGGAAAAGTGAGTTGGATCTCAGAGGGCCTTACCAGCAGGTAAGGAATACTCCAGAGACACTGGGAAGTCAGTGGGAGTGTTAAATACAATAAGTAACAATAATCAATTTGCTTTTGGAAAAGATGATCTTTTTAGGTATTTCAGCTGAAGTCCTCATTTATTTTATTTTAACATAAAATATCTTACATGTAACAAAAAGTCTTGAAATAGTGATTAGTTAACACAGAAGCTCAAAAATATCATCAACAACCCAGATTCTTTTTATCTTTTTACTCTATATGTTGGGTTATTCTCATGTGAGAATTCCTCATGGTTGCAAGGTGGTTGCAATATTTTCAGCCTTTGAACATTTTTACCTAACATCCAGTACTATTATTTCTTATAGGAGGGAAAAATCTTTCTTAGGCACACACACCCCTGTAGGCTTCCCCTTGTGCTCCTAGCCAGATTTGCATCCCACTCTTATGCCTAAATGACTCATCAGCAAGGAGTATTAAATTGATGAGGTTGACTTATACTGATCCAGACTCACTCCTTGAGGCTAGATAGGCGATGGATTCATGGAGAAGGATGAATGCTTTAAAAAAAAAATGGAATTCTCTTCAAAAGAAAAAGGAGTGGGGTGGCTGTTAAGAAGACCATAATCTGAGTCTACCGTAATCACTTGAGGTGTATCTGCACTGGAGGCAGGAGCACCTTTTTCCTCTTTAAAGGGTCCAAATAATATGTGATGAAGTATGATGTGTGGTAACAGGGGTAAAGAAAAAAAGAGGAAAATTAGGGATATTTATAAGAAAATTGGAGAAATCAAGTGACTTTGTGGCAGGATTTGTACAGACACGCCACCAAGTAGCAGTTGTCTCCATCAGATATAGTTTGGCACCCATCACTTTTACATATTTTTAGTAAACTGGGAAGAAAGAGACACAGCCAGAAGGTGCTTAGCATGAAACAACCTCAACAGGAGACTGGAAGCTACTCAGAAGGGTAGAAGGACCTCAACCTGGAGGATGCTAACTTGCTGGCTGTTTTTTGTTTTGTTTTGTTTTGTTTTTTCTTTCTTATCCAGCAATTTGATCAGGACAATCTTGGGAGAATCATTACCACATGATTTGCAGAGAGAGTGCATTCAGCCTCAAAATCTGAGTGTATCTATAATTACTGTATGCCATGTGAATGCAGGCAAACACTGTTTACATAAACACAACAAAGACAGAGCTTTCACTGCATGCAATTTGCATTAATGAATATAATTTTACTAACACTGTCAAACTCTAACATTTACAAGTGCAAATACCTTAATCAAGATCAGGTGCCTCTGTATCCCAGTTGCTTAATTAAGGCAATATTTGGATTATTCAACTCTCACTCACACCTAAATCAAATCTTCATTTTAAAAATACCTTTTTGTACAATTTTATTCAGTTTAAATACCAGTTTTCTCCTATTTCTTATTTTTAGAGTTAAATGTATAAATATGACTGAACTTCCCCTTTTTTCCTGATTACCACGTGCAGGAAGCATAGATTTCTCTGTCAGAGCTGCAAGAGCCTGACTCCAAAGTTGGATAGCAAAAGTGCTAAAAACGTCAGAAGTCTTCTCCAATGCATAAGAAAAACCTGGTACCCATGTGATATGTGAACTCCACAGTTCTTAAGGGACACCTTCAGTTTGGGGAACAAATAAACCCAATTGACTCCAAGTATCTAGTGTAATATGGTGATCATAATTAAAGTCAGTCCATATAAATTAAAATAACAGAAACTAAGAGATTTCAACTGTAATTTTTTTTCACTTTCATCTTCAGTGAAGATACAAACCCATGCTTCTTGTAGGAACATTTAATTCAAAATGCCCTTTTGCTTGGAATACAAGTAAGTTTTTTTTTTTGTATGTGACAAGTAATTCATGTCCCCTTGCCTGGAGTCAGACACACATTCTGCTGCCATCTGTGAAGGCATTCTCAAAACATAATCTGAGCCAGCCTAACAGCTATAAATAGCTCTTCTCCACTCTGGGTAGCAACATTGTGTTGGGACAATATGTTTCTCCATAATTTCATCTAATTTCTTCAGCCACACTCAAATTCAGTTGTTAAATACTGAGTTTGCTTTCAATGTAGGCAGTGGCTTATTTTTGGTGAGTATTACTGTGGAAAGGAGAATGCCTATTAGGAATAAATGCTTGCTCTTACAACACACCGCCAGGAATGGCAACATTTTAGTCCAAGATGATAAAGGGAAAAGGAGGCCAAATATACTCTATCAGGTGCGTTTCTGGCTGATACCACAGAAAGGTGCTGAGGCAGGACTAGAGGGGGGGGACACTTCCATGATCCAGACAAATGTGCGGGATGACCACATGTGTTAGAGTTCAAAGCCAATTGCCCAGGGTGTAAAGTCAAGTGTAGACAGGCATTTCTTCAGCACAGAGTGCAGAAAGAAGAAGACAAGACAGCACTGAAAATGGGAACATATATTTCAAACCATTTGAAAAGAGACTTGCATTGAGAATATATAAATAACTTAAAAACAACAACTCAATTAAATATAGGCAAAGGAATAAAAAAGGATTCACTTTTGCCATTTGCAAAATCATGGATGGACCTAGAAGGCACTATACTGAGTGAAATAAGTCAGACAAAGAAAATACTTATATATGGAATCTAAAAAGAAGAATGAATAAACGAACAAACAAAACAGAACCAGACCTGTAGATACAAAGAGCAAACATGGTTCCTAAAAGGCAGAGTGGAGGAGAGACAGGCAAAATGGGTATGTGGGGAGTGGGAGGTACAGGCTTCCAGTTATGGAATGAATAAGCACAGTGTAGGGATACCATATGGTTACAGATGATAGCTACACTTGTGGTCAGCATAGTGTGACAGATAAATTTATTAAATCAATATGTTGTACACCTGAAATTAATGTAACATTATGTATCAACTATATTCAAATTTTCTGACTTAAAATCAACAAAAATGTGCAAAGGATTTGAATACATATTTCTCCATGGGAGATACACAAATGATCATAAGCACAATTAAAGTATAATTGGTATTGTTAGTCATCAGGGAAAAGTAAACAAAATCACAATGGGATACCACTTCATAGCTACTAGGATGACAAAAATCAAAATGACATACAATAACAAATATTGTCAAGGATGTAAGCAAATTGGAACTTTCATACATTAGTGGTTGGAATGCAAAATGGTATAGCTACTTTGAAAAACATTTGGCAGTTCTTTAAATTGTTAAATATAAAGTAATGAGATAGCATCTCACACCAGTCAGAATGGCTAAAATCAACAACACAAGAAACAAGTGTTGGCGAAGATGTGAAGAAAAAGAGACCTTCGTGCACTGTTGGTGTGAATGCAAACTGGTGCAGCCACTGAGGAAAACATGATGGAGGTTCCTCAAAAAAGTTAAAAATATAACTACCCTAGATTCAGTAACTGCGCTTTGGGTTATTTACCTAAAAAATACAAAAACACCTATTCAAATGGATACCTGAACTCCTATGTTTATAATATTATTTACCATAGCCAAATTATGGAAGCAGTCCAAATGTCCATCAATAGATGAATGGATAAACATGTAGAGTGTGTGTGTGTGTGTGTGTGTGTGTTTGTGTGATAAATATTATTCAGCCATAAAAAGGAAAAATGGTTGTCATGTGCAATAGCATGAGTGGAGCTAGGGAGTAAAAAGCTAAGCAAAATAAGCCATCAGAGAAAGAAAAATGCCATATGTTTTCACTCATATGTAGTATTTAAGAAACAAAACAAATTAACAAAAGGGGGGAAAGGGAGACAAACCAAAGAATAGACTTAACTATAGAGAACAAACTAATAGTTACCAAAGGGTAGGTGGATGGGGATGGGTGAAATAAGTGAAGGGAATTAAGAGTACAGTTATTTTGATGAGTACTGAGTAATATATGGAATTATTGAATCACTATTTTGTATACCCAAAACTAATAGAGCACTGTATGTCAACTATGTTGTAATTAAATTTAAGAAAACCCATAAAGTTACCATATGTCGAGATATATTTTCAAAAGAAGTGAAAATATATGTCCACACAGAATGGGGACCCAAATTTTCATAGCAGCATTATTCATTTTAGCTAAAATATATAAACAACCCAAATGTCCATCAGATTGTAAATAAACATGGTATATCAATACAATAGGATACTATTCTGGCATGGAAAGAAATGACATACTAGCACATGTTGCAAAATGGATGAAGATTGAAAACATTATGCTAAGTAAAAGAAATCAGTCATGAAAGACCATAGAGTGTATGATTTTATTTATGTGATATATCTAAAATTGGTACAACCTATAGGAACAGAAAATAGATTAGTGAGTAGATACCTAGGGTTGGGAATGGGATGAAGGGGGTAAGTTGACAGTGAATTGGTACAAGGTTTCTTTTTCTTTAGATTATAATGTTCTAAACTGAGACGGTGCTGATGGTTATACAATTCTGTGAATATGCTGAAAACCACTAAATTATACACTTCAAATGAGTAAATTCTTTGGTATGTGAATTACATCTCAACAAAATTATTTAAGAAAAGAAAGTCTATATTCCCTGCTTGTTCATTAGATAAAATATAAGATATCCAAATAGATTTAAACAAAAAACAATTAGATTGAAAAAAAAAACATTTTGGTATGTTTCAAATATTTCGTGGGACACATTTGCACACAAGAATATTCATTTTTTAAATCAGAAATTCAAGTTAACCAGTAGTTCTGTATCTTACTTGGCAAACCACAATTGGATTGGATGGGGTGTGATTAGTGGTAAAAGTGTGAAGGGAAGTTGAAGAGGTTTTGTATGAGATTAGCCTAGAAAACTAAATAGGACTCAAATAGAGGAATTTTTTTCCTATTTTGAAGCTTAGCAATTTGATTTTAATTAATGATAGAAGATTAGAGGCATCTGGTTCAGCTCAAGCCATATACAGAGAATCTGATGTCCATAGCAATATACAACTTCCTATCTTGACTTTAGTTGTGTTTGATGAAATTGCAAGTAGAAGGAACTGTTTAGAAGACAACTGACTCTTGCTTCCATCCAGGTTAATTTCATAAGAACTCACACTAGGGCAATGATAATTGAAAGGGAAAGGAGGAAGCAATGACATGACACATTGCAGATGTGGAGATGAAAGTATTCTGTGATTGATTAGATGTAAGAAACTAGAAAAGAAAAATCCTGAGGTTTCCAAGTTGTGTGTGTGTGTGTGTGTGTGTGTGTGTGTGTTATATTAGTCACCATAAACTACATCAGGATTTTTTGATGCAGTGTTCCAAGATTCGTTGTTTATGTACAACACCCAGTGCTCCAGGCAATACGTGCCATCCTTAATTCCCTCCAGCAGGCTCACCCATTCCCCCCAAGCCCCCCCAAAACCTTCAGTTTGTTTCCTAGAGTCCACAGTCTTTCATGGTTTATTTCTTCTTCTGATTTTCCCCAATTCACTTTTCCTTTCCTTCTCCAAAAGTCCTCCATGGCATTCCTTACATTCCAGCGGTAAGTGAAACTATAATATAATTGACTTTCTCTGCTTGACTTATTTCACTCAGTATAATCTCCTCTAGTCCCTTCCATGTTGATGTAAAAGTTGGGTATTCATCCTTTCTGATGGCTACATAATATTCCATTGTATATGCAAAACACAACTTCTTTATCTGTTAAAGGGCATCTCAACTCTCCTCAGTTTGGTGATTGTAAACATTGATGCAATGAACATTGGGGTACATATTGCCCTTCTTTTCACTACAGCTGTACTTTGTGGTAAATACCCAGTAGTGCAATTGCAGGGTCCATAGGGTGGCTTTATTTTTAATTTTTTGATTTTTTTCCAAAGTGGCTGCACCAGCTTGCATTCCCACTAATAGTGTAAGAAGGTACCCCTTTTCTCCACATCCTTTCCAACATTTGTTGTTTTCTGCCTTGTCAATTTTTGTCATTCCATTTGGTGTAAGCTGGTTTCTCAATGTGGTTTTGATTTTAATTTCCCTTATAGCTTATGATGATGAACATTTTTTTCATATGTCTGCTAGCCATTGTATGTCTTCTATGTAGAAGTGTCTGTTCATGGCTTCTGCCCATTTTTTGACATGATTTTTTGGTTTTCTTGGTGTTGAATTTAAGTTCTCTATAGATCTCAGATATCAGCCCTTTGTCTGTAGTGTCATTTACAAATACTTTTTCCCATTCCATGGGTTACTTCTTTGTTTTATTGATTGTTTACCTTGCTGTGCAGAAGATTTTTTACTTTGATGAAGTTCCAAAAGTTCATTTTTGCTTTTGTTTCCTTTGCCTATGGAGACGTGTCTTGAAAGAAGTTGTTGGGGCCAATGTCAAAGAGGTTACTGCCTATGTTCTCATCTAGGATTTTGATAGATTCCTGTATCACCCTGAGGTCTTTCATCCATTTTGAGTTTATCTTTGGGTGTGGCATAAGAAAATGGTTGAGTTTTTTTCTTCTATACGTAGCTGTCCAATTTTCCCAGCACTACTTATTGAAGAGACTGTCTCTTTTTCCACTGGATATTTTTTCCTGCTTTGTCAAAGATTATTTGACCATAGAGTTGAGGATCCATATCTGGGCTCTCTTCTTTGTTCCATTGGTCTATGCATCTCTTTTTGTGTCTGTACCATGCTGTCTTGGGGATCATCGTTTTGTAATAAAGCTTGAAATCAGGCAACGTGATGCCCCCAGCTCTGTTTTTTTTTTTTCTTTTTCAACATTCCCTTAGCAATTCAAGATCTTTTCTGGTTCCATATAAATTTTAGGATTGTTTGTTCCAGCATTTTGAAAAATGTTGGTGGAATTTTGATCATGATGGCATTGAAAGTATAGATTGCTCTGGACAGCATAAACATTTTAAAATGTTTATTCTTCCAAGCCATAAACATGAAATATTTTACACCTTTTTGTGCTTCTTCAATTTCTTTCATGAGTGTTCTGTATTTCCTCAAGCATAGATTGATAAACCACCAGCCAAAGTATTCCAAAAGAAAAGACAAAGGACCCAAACTAATAAAATTATGACTGAAAGGGGAGAGATCATGACTAACACCAAAGAAATAGAAACAGCCATCAGAAATTATTATCAACAGCTATATGCCAATAAGTTAAGCAACCTGGAAGAAATTGATGCATTCCTGGAAACCTATAAACTCCTAAGACTGAAACAGGAAGAAAGTGACAACCTGAATAGACCAATATCTAGTCACAAGATTGAAGCAGTGATCAAAAACCTCCCAAAAAACAATAGTCCAGGACCTGACAGACTCCTGGGGGAATTCTACCAAACATTCAAAGAAGAAATAATACATATTCTTCTGAAGCTATTTCAAAAAATGGAAAGAGAAAGAAAACTTCCAGAATCTTTCTATGAAGCCAACATTGCCTTGACCCCCAAACCAGGGAAAGCCTCCATCAAAAGAGGGAATTTCAGATCAATAACCCTTATGAATATGGGTGCCAAGATTCTTAACAAGAACCTAGCTAATAGGATCCAACAGTACAATAAAAATATTATCCACCATGACCAGCTGGAATTTATCCCTGTGATGCAAGGGTGGTTCAACATTCACAAATCAATCATTGTGATAGAACAAATCAATAAGAGAAGAGAGAAGAACTGCATGGTCCTCTCAATTAATGCAGAAAAAGCATTTGGCAAAATACAGCATTTGTTCCTGATTAAAACTCTTCAAACTATAGGGATAGAGAGAACATTCCTCAACTTCATAAAATTTATCTATGAAAAACTCACAGTGAATATCATTCTCAATGAGGAAAAATTGAGAGCCTTCCCACTGAGATCAGGAAGACGATAAGGATGCCTACTCTCACCACTGTTGTTCAACATACTTGAAATCCTAGAAATAGCAATCGGGCAACAAAAAAGAAATAAAGGGTATTCAAATTGCCAAAGAAGAAATCAAACTCTCTCTCTTCGCAGATGACATAATACTTTATATGGAAAAACCCAAAAGACTCCACCCTCAAACTGCTAGAACTCATACTTCAATTCAGTAATGTGGCAGGATACAAAATCAATGCACACAAATCAGTTGCTTTCTTATACCCTAACAATGAAACTGTAGAAAGGACAATCAGAGAATTGGTTCCATTTACAATAGCACCAAAAACCATAAGATACCTTGGAATAAACGTAACCAAAGAGGTTTCCAGGTTTTAATGATGAAGAGAGTAAGGCAAACCCTAATGGAGACTAAAAACAAACAAACAAACAAACAAAAACCCATGCAGAGAAAGTCAAGTATCATATGGTTTCACTCTTGTGGAGCATAAGGAGTAACATGGAGGACGGTGGGAGAAGGAAAGGAAATGTGAACTGGGCTAAATCAGAGAGAGAGATGAAGCATGAGAGACTGTGGACTCTGAGAAACAAATTGAAGGTTTTGGAAAGAAGAGGGGTGAGATTGTGGGTGAGCCCAGTGGTGGGTATTAAGGAGGGCACATATTACATGGAACGCTGGGTGTGGTGCATAAACAATGAATCTTGGAACACTGAAAAATAAAATAAATTATTATAAAAAAGTAAAATAAAATCCAACAATGAACTAGAGACTTTCTGCTCTATTTTATTTCAACTGAAATAAATTCAAATCAAAAAAGAAAAAAAACACCAAGAATACATGTGAGGAAGAGAAGACAGAATGCTTTTGAGGTTTTAGAGTATAGATTGGTAGCTTTTAGCACATAGGTGCAACAAACCATAGATATGAATGTAAGGCCAAGAATGATAGAAAAAAGAATCAAGGGCTAGACTTGGATATGCTTCTATCCATTGGATGGCTGAAGGAAAGTTACTTTTGCAAGTGGTTGGAAGGACAGGAGGAGAATTTAAGAGCTTAGGGTCAAGGAATTTGAAGAAAAAGGAGGAGGCTTTAATGTTATAACAATTGTGGCATAGGTCAAAAAAGTCTGACAAATTAGAATTAAAATATGTCTTTTGCTGTTGGAAGCTGAGGATTAATTTTATGTAAATTGTAAGCAGGGATGAAGAAGTCTGTGCAAGATGAGGTGAAGCCAAAAAGGCAGAAGGGTCAAAAAGAAGCCAGGACAGAATTTCAGGAAGTGGTGGTTGCTCCAAGAGAATCAAATTAGATGCTCAGATTGTTGAAGATCTCATATTGTTATTATCTTCTCTCAGCAAGACCCCAAACACAACTGAGGTCCAAAGTGGTCTTCACTCCATATTCTGCTGCCTTCCCTGCCTCTCTAGACCTGAGTCATAGCACTCTTCTAACGTCAACACTCTGTCCATGGCTGGCCTTCATCATGGGAAGATTCTGAACATGCACAACCAGTCATATCCCTATGTTAATAATCATCCTCAGTTATCCTGCTGGATACTTCAGGGATCACATGATTCACTCAAGTCTGTATGATGGAGTCAGGCAATACCTCTACAGAGTTCTAAAGAATCACATGCTGGTTAAAGAAAATTTTAAAACAAAAGAGTGTTTTATTGTTGGTAATATCCCCAGGCAGGGACAGCACCTTCCAAAGTTCTGAACAGCTGGAGTAGCCCATCTCTAAGGTTACCACAGAATGTAACTAAGACAAGAAGTAGAATGCATTTGGGTAACAAAACTCATAGGTAAAAGATTTAATATTCCAGGTCCAATTTCCATGAAGTGGACTGAAATTGTGTTTATTTTCAAATTACATAAGCTTGCCTGTATTTGATTTAGTTAAGAGGTAGATTAGAGCATTACAAACATCTGCAACATGTTTACACATGGCACTGCCTTAAACATGGGGACATTATAGACTCAGAAATCTATTAACTTTACATAACTTTAAGATTAACAATAAGATTTGTTTAATGTAATAACTTTCTACACACTATCATTGTTAAGTTAATTATATTGTTTAAGGTTTTAATTATATTTTTCTGCATTTCTATAACAAGTCGTCAGACACTAGGGGAGTTGTGTGTACTTCAGTCATAACACATGAAGTAGGAAAAAGGAGAAAGAGAGGTGTCTAGGTATTTTCAGTTCTACAGAAGAGCTCTTGGATTGGACTTACAAGGACCTACTCTAGATATGGAGCTAAGACAAGCCAGCAGAATGAGTATCATAATGAGTCAGTTGTATGCAAGGGGGACACCCAGGACAGTGTGCAGGGGAAGTCAAAACAGAAAGCCTGATGATAGCAGCCAGCTAGGTATGCACAGGTTATGGAGAACCTGTTCTTACATCCATGCCCAGAATGGAAAATGTACTCAACTTAGACACATCTGAAAGGTCTTACAGCACAAAGGAGCATCCTTCAACTGCCCTCCTATTGCCAAAGAAGGTAGCTGGACAGGAATTTGAAATGTCAGATTCAAACACACTGAAATCTGCAGGTAAGAGAATAAAGAGGAGCTTGACCCTAGGAGAGAACAAAGCATGCTCAGCAGCAAACAGGTGAGGGAAAAAAATCTGTGGGGACTGATCAAAAAGTTGGGTTTCAGGGAGAAGAGAAATATCTGGCACGGACCAGAGGTCATTCTTGGAACCCACTACTAGCTCCTTTTGAGGATAATGAGGAATGTAATGGTGGGATCTTTGAACTTATTGTGTGTACTTTGTTATACATAGAGTTCCCAGTGACTTAGCTGTTGGGGTAAGTGTCGACTGAGTGGATTCTAGTGCCATGACACTATTAGAAGGCTATCTACACATCATCTTTTGTTGCAGAATTGATGTGTGCATACCACAAATACAAACCTGACCCACAGTGAGTTCAGGCAGCTAATTACCCCAGAATCAAAGTGAGATTCATGCCCCTGTGTTTGTTCCCACATGCCTCATGCAGAAGCTTTAGAAGGCTGAGAGTGTGTGGAAAGGTGGCCAGGACAGGACTGCCTGGCCCATGCAGTGGTACAGTTTATTTTTGTACCTAATTATGTGTGAAAAAGAGGAACATTTCCCATAAAATCTTATAAAAACCCAAAGGCCTGGCTTCTCTTAAAACATTAGAAGTTTGGCAATGACTGGTTCTTTATATTTCCATGTGGAAACAATAACCTGGATAAAAGTGGGGGTCCTTTGGGTAATTTTCTCTCTTTCTCTTGTGTGGAATTTAATGTGACCAGGCAAGCTAGCTCTCCTATGATTGTCACACTTTTAGCCTAAACATTCTTTTTTTTTTTTTAAGATTTTATTTATTTTACAGAGAGAAGCACAGCCAGAGAGGGAACACAAGCAGGAGGAGTGAGAGAGGGAGAAGCAGGCTTCCCGCCGAGCAGGGAGCCTGATGTGGGACTCAATCTCCAGTCTCCGGGATCATGACCTGAGCCGAAGGCAGTTGCTTAACCAACTGAGCCACCCAGGTGCCCCAAGCCTAAACATTCTGTGTCCTGGGAAATACCCTGACCCCAGGCAAACTAGAGTGTCTGGCCACCCCATATTTCCTACCACTTCTTGGACTCTACAATATGGGGATGAAAGCCAGTTTACCATTTGTCATTAGCTTGTATGGTTGTGTTTTCTCCCCAATGTCCTTCTCTTCCATTGCCTTAATTCCTCCTGTTTCTTCTAAGATAGAAAAATAATTATCTTTCTGATTGTTTTACAAATGCTGAAGTGAACTTAGAGTAGTCAGATTCATAGGCACATGGAATAGAATGGTGGTTGTTAGGGACTGGGAAAGGAAGGAACTGAGGGTTAGTGCTTAAGGGGGATAGAGATTCAGTTGGGAAGATGAAAAAGTTCTGGAGATGAAGGGTAGTGATGTTTGCAGAACAAGGTGAACGTACATAACGTTGTTTAACTATACACTTAAAAAGGGTTAAAGTATAAAATTTTATGTTATGTGTATTTTACCACAATAAAAAATAACTTGAAAATAAGAGTTGTTCATTGAAAGCTAGACCAAGAATACCTAGGGCCAGAAAAATGCAAGAGAAGACATTTAGTTGTGTAAGTGAGAGCCTATCCTGCTTGTTTTCTCTGATTTCTCATATATAGTCCATATTATTGATTTAGGTTACTTGCCTTGTTCCTGTGAGCATTTGTATTTAGATGTAGAAAAATTGAAAGGCTATCTGAACAAGAGGCTGTGTTGTCAGCAAGCCTGAGGACATGTATAGAGGATTTTTTTGCACTATCCAAGTCATTTACCCTTATAACTCATATAACATTTACACTTATAAACTCATATTTATATAAGTGCAAAACTGACACATTGAAAACCACACTTGATTATATGATGTCAGTTATATGATATTCTAGAAAAGCAAGATGATAGAAACAGTAAAAAGATCAATGGTTGCCAGATGTTGAGCAAGGAGGACAGAGGGTATTTAGCACAGTGAAAATGCTCTGTATGATACTCTAATGATGCATCCCTGTCACTATACATTTGTCCAAACCAAGTGAACTTTCAGGCAAACAATGAACTATGGGGGATTATGATATCAATGTAGGCTGATCAATTGTATCAAATGAACCAGTCTGTTGATAATAAGGAAAGAGATGTATGCGTGGGGGGCAGGGGACATAAGGGAACTCTCCATAGTTTTCTCTCAATTTTATTGTAAACCTAAAATCTAAAATAAAGTTTTTATTATGAAAATTAAAAAAAATAAAATTCTTTAGGAAAAGGTAAGACTTAATTGGCCCAAAAGTAATGAGTTCAGATCCCATGAAATCCTGGGTATAGACTTCTGTGTGGCCAACACTGCACATGATTTCACTCTGGCTTTTAGGGCTTAGGCATAGCTACCCTCCATACAGCTCTGAATTTCATTGCCTTAAATTAGCCCCATAAAGCAGTAAGAACAAGACTTGTTTTCATTAGGTCAAGGTATAGAATATATATAATATATAATGTTATATTATATATAACCTATCATATATAATAATAGGTATAGAAGGTATAGAATATATATATTATTATAGAAATAATACATTGTATAAATATATAATTGCTTTGCGAAAGCTATGCTATTTATTTGCTCTATATAATTGCTTTGCCAAAACTATGCTCTTATTTTTCTATTCCAACCATTCAAAAGCAATTTCTTTTTAGAAATTGCTCTTGATTTGAGAAGAGTGTATCTGCTAAGTGGTCCCAAAGAAAATCTTTTTTAACCACCTTTCTCACAAGTCACTGCCTTTCACAGTGCTGTATTCCTTCTTGTCCTGGGGATGGAGAATGTAGCCATCAGGCACACAGAGTCCATAGAGTCCAAACTCTGGGGAGTATTCTGTGCTTTTCCCTCAGTAGTAAGAGTCTGTAGTCATAGACATTCCAGGACTAAGAAACACTCTGGCCAGTGACTGTGCATCTCATTGCATATTAAATTGCAACACAGTTGGAAGCCTCTTTCTCCTGATAGTGTGCCTTCACCTTTCCCTTGGTGGATACACAGTTTCAATGGAATTTCAGCATCTATTGCTTAATGGACGTCACCACAGGCCAAGTATTCCATGACGCCAGAAGCCCAAATGAGGAGGTGGAAAAGCAAACTACCAGTGGAATCTTCCAGTGCCAAAGCATGGAGTTAAGCCTATCTTCTGGTATTACACTGGAATGTCACCTGAGTTGAGAGGTCATAACCTTGAGAAGGGCTTGACCGGTGTGGAGGAATTGGGAAATGTAGGCATGGACACAGCATTTTCTTTCTTATTTATGATCTAATCAGCATGTCCCCTCGGCTAAAGAAACACCAGGCTATTGACTTAAAATGAAACAAACAAAAAACACCTTTCAATATTCCATGAGCCAGAGTGTATTTTTGCTTTGTCTTGATTGATTTTCCTCAGGACTTAAAGTCCATGGTTGCTGATTTGGGATTTCCAACTTGGTATAGGGGACAGATGTTTTTAAATTGCTTTGTGTCTGAGTCAGGACCAGGCATTCACCAAGCACTTAATGAATGCCAGCTGGTTGCTGGTTGGGTGCTGCTAGAGATACCTGGCAAGGCTTCTGAGAAATGAAGCAAGGGAAGGAAATGTTTTTGGGAACCCAGAGCACCACTGACATCCTAAATACTTAGGCTTATCTCACAACAAGTGGTCTTAGTGGAATAAAGACTCAATAAAATACTCAAAAGCCATAGACAGTCTCAGCTCTGAGTGCTTTACTCGGTTTCTCTTTATATACATTTGCAGTTTCATGCAATATGGCCTTATTTGAATAAGGTTTATATCAACATGGCCACTAAAGCAGGCAGCATTAAATGAGTATGTGTAGGGTAAGAGGATTTTGAGGATGGGATGGTGATGAGCATTCTGCAAAACCCTAGAGTTACAGTAGGAAACAAATGCAGAACTTATATTATGAAATAAAATCTTCCATGATCTCAAGGTCAGGTTCAGGAGGAGAGACTATTGTCCTGGATACACTGAGATGAAATGTCTCCTCCTTTCTTCACCGCTGTGTGGGTGACAGAAGTAGGGAAGGACTGGCACATTGTCTCACCACTATGTGTGAAGAACATAGAGAATGGGCTGGGGATGCAGAGTGTGCCTGCTGGGCACCAGGCATTGGTGTACACCAATCTGGCCCCATGTGGGAGCCTCAGGACTGCCCTGGACGATGATGCTCTTACAGGATGAAGGACAGGAACCTGAGAAAGGACTAGTTGAAACAGCCTTATTAAAGAGTTTTCTTCCCTTTAAATTAGATCATATATAACATGATTAGGATGGTGACTGGAACACAGTCACACTAAAGACATTTAAGACCTTGGTTTTATACTCCCTATTTTACAGATGACCATCTTGAGGCTCAAAGTAAGAATTGAATGATGTCCAGACAATTACTGATTCAACCAGAACTATCTTATTCCAAGCCTTGTCTTTCCATGATACCCTGGTTCCAAGAACAACACAACACATCTATAATATGATGTTTGAAATCAGAAGTCATTTCTACTGGTTCAAAATATGTCAAGTTTATTTAGAATCATTGCTCTTGCTCTTTGCTTTGTGTGGATTTGCCAGAATTAGTGATATTAAAGCAATTATCCATAAAATTACCCCCAACTTATAATAGCACACCTGTAGAACAGTATTTTACATGTAAGTTAATAGTAGGTGAGTTCAACAGGACTGCCCTTAAAAGAAGTCCCAAGGAATCCATATGAGTGACTATTGCAAAGTGTGGGTAATTACCAAACACATCTTGGGGTGGGGGTGGGGGATCTACCTTTAAGCAAGCTGCAAATGCACAATTGATCCCTTGAAATTTATATGGTTTCAATTTCAGGAACAGATGTTCTTCTCTATCATCTTTGCATGTGTTTTCACATGTTTTTATTACCTGCTATCTAAACAGTAAACATTAGATGAAGCAACTCTTGTTAATTTAAACCTAAAGGTAGTTGGAAAAATTTACCATCCTGTCTGATTGTAAGAGTGATACACTGGTCACTTAGCATCTGAACCAGTAGATAATGTAGAGAAAACATAATTGGGACAAAATGACCAGAAATTAGAGGCATTGGCCAAGTAAAGTTTGCCTCTCTCTTTGGTTTACTAATAGAATGTCTTAAACCAGGCTAGGTGCTTTGGGTTAGGGGGAGGAGAAGAGGGAGACTGGTAGAATCACTAACATTCTCCTAACACTTACATCGTCCTTTGTAATTCACATCAATTCTCACTTTGATCCTTGCTATCGGTGAACAAAGAGTTTAGTCCCATTTTACATTATAATTAAACTGAGGCCTAGAGGTTAAATGATGAACTACAAATCTCCTTCCCAGGATGGACAGAACTGGGATTTGATCACAGATCTTCTGATAACGTGTGCTTCTACATTTCTAGTTTAGAAAGGTTTTAGAGCTTATTTAAACTGGGAGAGGGAGAAGATGGCGGAAAGCCGGGTGACCCCATTTCGGGGAGTCCCCTGAGGTGAGCTCAATTCCTGCAAAAAACACTACAAGAACACTGTGATCACCCATGAAATCAGCCTGAAATGTGATATTTCACACTTCTGGATCTCTACGGGGGACGAAGAGCATCGGCAAACAGGTAGAGTGACATAGGAGCAATCAGAGGGATATCCAAAGACAAGGGGCATGGGGGAGGAAGCCCACAGAGGCGACCCATTGGAAAGCAATACCCCAGCACAAAAGTGTTCTGTGTTTGGGGAACAACAGCAGACTATGATCTCATTCAATGCAAAAAAAATGGGGTGCCTAAGGGGCAGCCAGGGAAATAGGGATATAGATCTGCGAAGAGAAACTGTGCCCCAGTGCCCTGTGAGGGAATGCGGCAGAGCAGAGTCTATTTTTCCGCTCCTTTTTTTCCTTCTTTTTTTTTTCTATCCTCCACTGCTTTTCTCTGCCACTTCTCTCCACCCTATGGGACAGGGGAGGGCCCCCCAGGGAAGGCAATTTTGCAGACTTGAGTGCGACCTGCAGGGCCACAGGACCTCAGTCCCTCCTGCCTGGGGGTCATCACAGACTCCCTGTGCCTCGGCCCACGAGGCAATCAATGGGGTCCGCCGAGATACCTGTAACGAATGAGGGGGATGGGACAGGAGGCGCGAAAGAATGACAGCAAGACAGGGATTCTGATCAAGCTGCAAATTTTATTAAAACATGAAGGGGTTATATAGGTAAGGGATAGGGGAAGTGCACCCGATAGGTTGCTTTCAAGCATGCTCTTGCGCATGATTGGCTGGGGCCAGGCATGATAGGTGCGTGATCAGGTTACTGATT